>CAUYON010032739.1:0-11791 GCA_963573935.1 Arctocebus calabarensis
TGCCCAATCTCTGCCGCTTTAGCCTTCCTCAGGGTGTCCAGAAGCCTCACGCTGTCTCCCTGTGTCCCCAAAGGGAAGTTTCTGGGCAGGTCCCACCTGGCAGAGATGCCTGAAGTCCTCTCTCCCCAGTCTCACTGTGCCCAGCCGCAAGGAAGCTGTTACTCGTCCGCCATCTTGCTCCGCCTCGCCTCTCAATGAATTCTTAGTAGTTAGCAATTAAAAAGGGTTATCTCATTAAAAAATGAGGCAAGAAGTTGAATAGACATTTATCCAAGTAATCCATTATAATAAATAATATAATAAATAATCCAAAATCAATAATTATATGAAAGGATGCTCAATTTCATGCATTATTAGAGGAATGCCAATTGAAATAATAGATTCCACTTCACACACATGGGGATGGCTATAATAAAAAGTGTTGACAAGGATGTAGAGAAATCAGATCCCCCATATATTTAGGGTTGTAAAATGGTGCCACCAAATAATAAACAGCCTGGCAGTTTCCCCCAAATTCAGTAGAGTTACCATGCCATTCAGCAATTCTGTTCCTAGGTATATACTTAAGAGAATTGAAAACATACATTCACACAAAAGCTTGTACAAGTTTTTCACAATAGCCTCCCAACGAAAACAACCCAGCTGACCATCAACTGATGAATGGATAAACAAAATAGAATGCATCTGTACCATGATATGATTGGACTGTAAAAAGGAATAAAGTTGCGATACATAGAACAACATTGAAAACATGACGTAAGCAGAAGAAATCACATATTGTATGATTCTGTTCATGATTCTATGAAACGTTCAGAATAAGCAAATATCTAGAGACAGAAAGTAGATTAGTAGATACCAGCGGCTGGTGGGAGGGAAGTATGGAGAGTGACTCTTCATGGGTGTGAGGTTCTTTCTGGGATGTTGGTAATGTTCTGGAACTCTATAGGGTGGTGGTTGCACAGTCTCATGAATATACTAAAATCCCCAGAACTGTTCACTTTTAAAAAGTAAATTTTATGGCTTATGAATTATATTACACCTTTTTCAAGAAGGTGCTATAAATATCAGATACTAAATTTACCTATGAAAAGGTTATCCATATGCATATTTTCAAAAGATCTATTCCAGAACTAGTTCTTGGATATCTTTCCCATGTAACTCTTCATCTACATGAAGGATATAAAAGAATATAAAGGATATAAAAGGGTGAGGAACATGGAAATTAGATGATTTGCTGGAGGAGTTTCTGGAGAGAGCTGTTCTAGAAAACCCAAACTTCTCTAGGGCTGGAACTTGGGGGTCCTTTCTGAGTTAGTTCTATATCCCAGTCAAAGAGCTGTGTCCTGCAGCTGTCGTGAATCTGACACAAATCTAAGCAGACCAGGGGATCCCAGCTAGAGAGTATCTTTCTCAGAATGGAAGCTGACAGATGAAGGCGGTTCTGCTCCTGACAAAGTTCATATGCTCAGGGTTATTCAGGGAACAGGTCTGCAAAGAACCTCAAAATGCTCCCATGACAGAAAATGTCATCTTAAGACATCTCTTAGTCCCAGAGGGTGTGGGACCACTTATGACATTACTAAGCATGTCAGTTTTCTCCTGGTTTCCTCTCTTCTGGCCTTGCTTGGAGTTTGTTGAGACCAGAAGCAGTAATTGATGAATCAGGGAGGGGATAAGGTGGAAGAGAGGATGAGAATCACCTGATTCCCCATTTCTAGTCGTTGCAACCAAGGCTTAGGAAGGCTAAGTGGGGTTCAAGGTCCCCCAGTTTGTTATTGCTGGTGAGGGTCTACTTCAGAGCCCTTAGCCGGGTAGGTGTACTGAGAGACAAGATGGACTTTTCTGCATCAGAAATTGACATTTTGGGTTCCTTGTAGTTATTTCGGACAGTCAGAAGGCAGGGCAGTGATGTAATACAGAAAGAAGAGCAGTTGTGCTATGTGAGCAGGGAGGGAGCCCAGCCCGGTGCAGCCACAGCATCACTCTGGACTCCAGGCTTCCCCGGAAACGTTTATTTTGTGCGGAGCATCTTTCCAGCCTTCCAGCTCTGCCTTCGAGCAAGTTAAACACTTTCCTCTCCAAAGATGAAAGAGAAAAAGGAAGCCCTTGCAAGGAAAGTAACACAAAGTTAATAGCTCGATGGGCTACCGCCGCATTTTCTTAGCAGGGCTGTGGTTGTAGAAAGTATTCACCAATGAGCACTGTCTCACCTATGATCCCTATGGCACTGCATACATTCATTTCTTTAACAAGAAGCAATCAGCGCTTTTCCACAGAGCATCTTGATTTTAGAGACTTTGTAAGTTTATTTGGGGAGGTGCTTAAAGACAAAATATATGTTGTATGTAGAGATGTGTATCATTCACTAAAGTTCAGCAAAAGTCCAATACTGCAGACTCATATTTGTACTTAGGGTCAAATGAGGGCCTTGGAAATAAATATGGTATTTGGTTAAATTTTTGGTTAAATATACTAAGACTTTCACAATAGGATAGTTATGGTACCAGCTGGCATTATTTTGGTTGCCCTCTTGAAAAACTCTCTTCAAAAAATAGTTATCTATATTTAGAATGAGAAAGGATGTTTCTTCTACACATTTTTATCTATGAAAGGAAAAATAATTTCATTGCATTTATGTTCTTAAAAAGTACTATTTCTAAGCTATACATTGAGCAATTATGTTTCAACTGTTTTGACAATGCAAGCCAATGACATCAGTAAATAAGAGATTCCGGTGTGCAAACACCAATCTAACCCAAACTTCTTGTCTTATGGGTGAGAACGTTGAGGGCCACATGTGAGGTGGGGAAGGTGAGTTTGTCTAATTCTAAGAACAACTGACTTTCTACCACTAAATGCTACCACAAAATTTGAATGTGGCCAAACACTACTTATCAAATGTCTTGAACAATTTTCTCAATGCTCTTGCTCAAAGTCAACTTCACCCAAACAACAGGAATTGAATTACAGTGGTGATGAAATCTACTGTGTCCTCTGACTTTCTTGCCCTCCTGTTGAGGATGCGTGAGAAGAACTTTATGTGTTTCTTTGATCTGTGGACATCATTGCAGCAATGATTTCAGCCCCTCTCCACCTACATGGGGTGGGGATGTGGAAAAGAAGTGGTTGAGGACCAGAGAATCATGGCCAGTGAGTTTGCCCTGCTTTGCCTTCCAGGCTGTTGGTGAGAAAACAAGAAGGTCTCGATGAGCTTTGGGGTTCTGGATCCTGTAGATCAGACCTTTCTCCAGGTCAATACACCAAGGGTCAGAAAAAATGAGAGTGAGTCTTCCAGCAGTTAATGCTGGCATTGGACTGACCAGCTGTGGACCTTCCTTATTCACTAAGTGCCTGATGGTCAGGTTTGCCACTCATTTAATAAAAAAGAAAATGGGGCTACTAAGTGAATGCAGGATAAACCAAATGTCACCCATTCATAGGCTTGAGTCGGCCTATTCATTTTCTGTGGCTTTTATAACAAACGTTGTGGCTTAAAACCCACACTCACTTATTTTCTTACAGATCTGGAGGTCAGAAGTCTGCAGTTTTACTGGGCCAAAATCAAAGTGTTAGTAAGACTCCATCCTGTCCCAGTCTCTAGGGGAGAATCCACTTTGCATTTTCCAACTTCTAGCAGGGGTGTCCAACTATTCACTTCTGAGCACAACATTGGAAGACGGAAGGTTGTCTTGGGCCACACATTAAATACACAAATGCTAACAAAAGCTGATGAGCCCCCTAAAAGAGGCCCTTGCATCATTTCCATGATTTTCGCCACCACAGATAAGCAAAAAGTCCTTACATAATTTGCATGCAGCCTGGGGCCACAGGTTGGACAGCCATCTGCATTTCTCATCTTGTGGACCCTTCCTTTTCTTCAAAACTAGCAGCAATGCGTCTTACCTCAGTCTTCATAGTGCCTCCATCTCTGCAGTCAAGTCTCTGCATCTCCCTTACCAGGATCCTTTTTGATTACATTCAGGACTACCCATCTCAAAATTCTTTTTTCTTTCAGATTAATGTGAGGGCACAGACGGTCAGGTGACATTGTTTGCATTTGTAAGGTGTCCAAGTGGCTGCTGTGCTCTTCACTTGGGTGGTGTGCCATATACCCTCACGGTAGGAACCCCTGGAACACCTTTCTCCCTTCCCTCTCCCTCAGTTTAACTGAGGCTTATTTCTCTCGTGAGTTTGTAGTTGTTAATGTGCAAGTTTCCCATTTTAAGATTCTTACTTTAATCATACTTGCGAAATCTCTTTCCCCATGTGAAGTAACATTCACAGGTTCCAGGGATGGCATCCTCAGCATCTTTGGAGGGGCTATTATTCAGTCAACCACCATCTGCAGGATCAATCGGCTTCCTCATGGGTACGTCTGAGCTCCTCTTTTTAGGCCCAAAGAATTCTACAAGGTCTGTGGTACAGTCACCATGTTGGTGCTGTGGGACCCGAGAGGCCCCAAGGAATTCATCTCCATTCCCAAAGGCCTATTACACCAAGGAGGGGCTTGGGAGCCAGGTTAGATTTGGACCCATGCAAGCTGCTCCCACTGTTCTGTATTCACTTTGCACTACTGGGTAGACTTTGTGCAGATATGGAGGCAAAGGGAAGAGAGAGAAATTGGCATGCTTTTGCTTTTTCTCCTGCCTGTCGCTTTTCCAAATGCAAGTCTGATCACCACATGGAAGCACTGATGAGAAGCCCTGTTGGCTGGGATCCTTCTGGAAGGAAAGACGCTCTGTGAAGCTGTCGGCTTGGCTGCTTTCCATCTGACAATTCAGAGCTCCACCTATGGCACTGACCAGTCAATATTACCTCGCAGACGTCTTGGCACAAGTCTTTAGATTTAATGCAGGAGTTTGTGCTGGGGATAGTGGAGGAGGGGTGAAGGAGGCCCACAGCTGGACACTGTAAATTCCTTATGATGTCAGGAGAAACCCAGCTTAATGTGTAAGCCCTGAGCTCTGGAGTTAAATCGTCTGCCTCTGAGTCTGGGCTGTCTGTTCTCGGGCAAGTCTTGAAACTTTGGAAGCCTCGGTTTCCTTATCTATAGAGTGGGACAATTGCAGTTCAGCTGCGAGGGTTGCTGCCAAGATTGAACAAGATCTTCTGAGTCAAGCTCTGAACACAGTGCCGAGGGAGGGGCATGGCACCTCAGGAGTCAGGAGGGAGGGCAGATAAGAGTGTCTACCCTACAAGCTTCTGCACAGCTAAGGGCATTACTACTTGCAAACAGACAGCCTTCAGAATGGGAGAAGATTTTTCCAGATTATGATTCTGATGAAAGTTTGATAACTCGAATCTACAGAGAACTCAAATTCATCAATATAAAAAGAACAAACAACCCCATTTCTTTGTGGGCAAGAGACTTGAACAGAAACTTCTCTGAAGATGACAGGCACATGGCCTACAAACACATTAAAAAATGCTCATCATCTTTAATCATCAGAGAAATGCAAATCAAAGTCACTTTGAGATATTACCTAACTCCAGTAAGATTAGCTGATATCACAAAATCCCACAACTACAGATTTTGGTGTGGATGTGGGCAGAAAGGAACACTTGTACACTGCTGGTGGATTGCAAACTAATACAGCCTTTTTGGAAAGGAGCATGGAGAATTCTCAAGGAATTAAAAGTTGACCTACCATTTGATCCTGCAATTCCATTACTAGGTATTAACAAATGTTGTAAAATCATTTTACAACAAAGATCTTTGCACCAGAATGTTTATTGAAGCGCAATTCATAGTTGCCAAGTCATGGAAGCAATCCAAATGCCCATTGACCCATGAATGGATTAACAAATTGTGATATATGTATACCATGGAATACTATGCAGCCATAAAAGGTGGAGACTTTACATCTTTAAATTTTTCTTTCTTTTCTCCCCCAAGTTTTTTTTTTACATTAATGCATTTATGGGGTACAATGTGCTGATTTCATACAGAATTAGGAATGCTTACATCTTTTGTGTTTACTTGGATGGAGTTGGAGCATATTCTTCAAAGTATCTCAAGAATGGAAAGAAAGTATCCACTGTACTCAATGCTATTATAAAACCAATATATAATCACTTACACATTCATACAAATGATAAAACACAAATATAGTTCAGCAAAAAAGGAGAAAAGAGGAGGGCAGAGGAGAAGGGGAGGGGAATCTCACCTAATGTGCACAATGCAAGTGTATATTTCAAAACAATTCAGAGTATATCATAAATGTCTTGCCACAAAAATAAGTAAGTGAGGTGATGGTTATGTTAATCAGTTTGATTTAAGCTTTCCACATTGTGTATCAAATCATCACATTGTACCCCATAAATGTAGACAGTTATGATTTAATAAAAATAAAATTAAAAATACATACATTTTATTTTTAAAAAACAGTGTCTACTCTGTCTACTTTTATGTACAAAGATGTGTGCAATAGAAATTGCATTTTATTTTGCATGTTAAAATGTGAGATGTCAATAAATACAAAGGAACCCTCATTAATAATTTAAAAATTGCAATTAAAACTATAATGGAATGATAATATTTAAATGTCAACCCAATAGATTCTTTTTAGAGATATATTTAATCATATTGAGGAGATGAGAGAGCAGTCCTTCTTGTACACTACTGGTAAAATCAGTAGACTTTTCTGGAAGATGATTTGACATTAGATTTCAAATGCCTGAAAACCATGCACAGCCATTTACCCAGTTTTATCTCTAGGAGGTTATCTAGGAAACAAAAAAGAGATTTGTTAAAGTCTCGTGTTTGAGGATTCGAATCACAGAGTTCTAAGTCAGTTGAAATATGAGTGTAGTAATAGTTCTATAAATTACAATGTATTCATATGATAGGATTCCATGCAGCTATTAAAAATCATGTTTTAAAAGAATATGTAATGACAATGCCAATAATCACAAAATAATTTAAAAGCTAGAAGGTAAGTTACAGAACAGTATATTTGTAAAGATTCCTAATTAAAAAAAAAAAGTTAGGCATTGGAAAAAAAGAACAGCTGGAGGGATATAGTCAGAATATTCAAGTTTGGTATCTCTGAGCGATGAAATTGTACATGGTATTAATTTCTGGTTTTATGTTTTTCTGTCTCTGTACATTTCCTATAATAAACATGTGTTAATATGTATCACTGTTATATTAAGAAGCAAACACAACAAAACAATTTGTATTTGTCAGTACAACAAATGCTCACAGCAACAAGAAAAAAAATACGGAGTCCTTACCCCTTTCCCTTGAGCAGTGTTCCTTGCAGAGAGCAGGGCTAAGCTATTTAGAGAATGGGATCTATACATCCTCCCCGGGAAGAGCAGCCCTCTCCCTACCAGCTGTCTCCTCTGAATCGAGGCCCTCCTGGCATCCGCTCTGCAGACTTTCTGACCCCACAATGTTTCTCTAATCCGGGCTTGTTCACGTGTCACTAAACTCCTTGGTCTTCAGGGCTAAAAGAGATTGCTCTTTTTCAATCTACTAATTTAGAGCAAAATCCGAACCGTCTTTTCTATTCCTTCCCTATCCTTCCACAGTGACCTCTTTGTGCAAGTCACCTAGTTGAGAGGGCAGCAGTAAATTGCAGCTACTTACTGCACAATGATTGCAGTAGTTATGTCTACGGTCGTTAAGTTTTAACCTGCCATTCTATCCTTTCCTGTAGTTATTAACCTTGACCCGAAAGCTGATCTTTTGCTTAGATAAATCATCTTGAACTTACTCTACTTTGATATTAATCAGCAGTTAATGTTTCTTTTTCCTTTCAAAGGTATTGATTAATTGGTTCCATACACTTCAAAAAAACCCAATACCCAACTTCCCCTTTATCTTGTGTTCCTTCCCTCCCTGATCCCATTATCCAGAACAGAGACGTTATATAATCTTTGATGTGTATATCTCTGTCCCAATTATTCATATTCACCTAATTTACTCTGCCTTCAAGGTACCTTCCTCCTGCTCAGCTTACTTTCCTTCTCAAATTAATTTTTATCCGTGTGTTTAAAGCACACAGGTGTACAGGCAGATGACCGCAGAACAACCAGCTATGTTCATACACCTTCGGCCATCTCTCTTCCTTGGGGATTAATCTCTCTTTGGGACTCTCTATTCATGTCACTCCATGAACATTTGCATGGTCCTCTTCTTTTAGGTGATCTTAGATTCTGAAATACTCTATTATTTTCCTAGCGTTTAAGTGTCTGTTAGTCAAAGTCTTAAAAAGGTATAAAAATTAAAGAATATTTAGCTTAAGGGTTACATGTATTGATAATAATCAAATTATATCTGATATTAGAACTATTTTAGAAACTCTTCAGTGCCTGGCTACTGAATCAGTATGCTTTGTGGAGAGAGCGGGGTGTATCGTGCTCACAGATCCTCAATCTACTTTGTATACGAGTAGCATTATGTGAATATTAGAATATCTGATGTCTTAAAACACAGTTTACATTTATACCCATCAACTCATTAACTTATCGGCTCCAAACGCATTTGATCCTGAGCAGCAATTGTTCATGGCAGGTTATTACTTGCTATTCCAGGCTGGAGATGAAGGAATGCTAAGAAGGGCCTTTGTAGATTGGGAAACCTGTACTTAAAAAAAATTATATTACCTCTGAGGAATGTGGAGTAGGTGTAAAGAGTTCCAGATTCCTGTGGCTAGAGGTGTGTTACTCACTGTGCTACCTATTCCCTTGTTTATCTGATTATAAAAGTTGCTTATTGAAAATAATTTTGTAAAATTTTGAAATATAAGATGGCATAAGGAAAGGTAGCAATAGCTTAATTTCAACACTCAGAGACAACTTCTATTAACATTTTGACTTATTATCTTTCAATAATTCTCTGTGGATATATAAATATTTAAAGGTCATCTTGAATATATGATTTTGTACCTTGACTTTTTTACTTACCATAGTTGTTAAGCATTTCTCTGTGCAACCTAATGCTCTTAAGGACGTAATTTTTTTTTAAATATGCAAATTCTGAGATGGCAGAGATGTTTGTTTGGCTAACCAAGGTCTAACAGATGCCTATAGTAGCTGGGCACAGAGGACATTTGATAGATGGTTGGCAAATAATTCTGTACATGAATGGATGTGCTTTCATTTATTCATTTACTCTTTGGTGATGGAAAATTTTAAAATAAATTAGATTGTTCTGAATAGTTTGGGGCACATTTATAAATCATCTGTTTTGGTGGTTATTTCCTAAAAGTGTAACTACCAAGTCAAACAGCCCAAAGCAGTTTTATGGGTTTTGGTGTGGATTATTTTTCAATTATAATAGTTGGCTATAAAGGGACATTGAGATTATAAAATCAAAATAATCTCAAGGGACAGAACATAGATCACCAGTTAAAATGGTAATCACACTATAACTTTGCTGAAATACTTTAACCAAGAGAGTTTACTAGTCAGAGATAATAAGGAATAGTTGCATCAAGGTGTGCAAATGTTGACTACTCTATAGTTAACACCAGGAGCATTGATTCTTTTATTCGATAAACAAAAGAATGCCGAAAGTGAGTGCCAAAAATGAATCACGTGCTAAACTCTAGGAAAAGCATGGTGATGACTGACTCTACCTCTAGAGTAGAGGGGGATGGAGACCTCCAAAAGAGCAGCACCCTTGGGGGTGCTGAGTTAGAGGGAGGCCTCATTGCTTTGAGTGAACTTGGGGAAACTACATGTGATTTGCTAGTTTCATGACACTTGCTGTTTCTTCTCTCAGGAAGGGATATACAGCATCATTAGAGTGAGTTGGGAGAGAGCTGAGAGTTAACGTGAACCATATATGAAGTCAGTTGAAGGGTTGGGGACAGAGGTCTGAAAAGAGAGGGTAGAAATCTCCAGCAGAAGTCACAGGTTCATTCAAAAGTCTTGGTTTTTCATTTATGAAATAATTAACATTTCAAACCCAGTTCTAACCTTAACATCCAACTTCAGGGGTGTCTGTCTACTGTTTTAACAGTGATCTCTGGGTTTCTCAAAATATCTATTGCTCCCCAAAGGTAGAATGTAATGTTTGTAGACATTAAAATTAAGAGTTTAGAATCTTCTCGAGCTAGCCCGTGGTTACCTTTTTCAAATTGTTTATAAGTTATCTTTATAAGTTAGCAGAATTGTGCCCCCATCCACCTTGGGCCCACCTGTCCAGACAGCACATGGTTTTCTCCCTGCTGTGTTGGCCATAGCCACAGCCCAGAGAACCTAGGAACACACAGTTGCTTCTCTCTGCAATATTTCCTGGTTTGTGTATGTGCTTTGGAATCATGGAGTGACAGAGTCCTGTTGTTGCACAGATAATTGAGTACATGTTCTTTATTTCATTTGTTTTATATTTAGTTTTAGGTGTGGAGCCATAGATGCTGCTCCGGCCATGTCCCCTCCTAGTAGATGTGTAATAGCCTGGGGCAATTGTGGGATGGTGTGCAGGGTTCCAGGAGTGGCCACACCATGCTCTTAGTCCTAAGGCTCAGTCACTAAAGGAACAGCCTTGGGAGGCAGCCTGTGGGGGTAGAAGCTGAAATAAAAGCAAATGAAACCATTCATTTAGTTTGTCAATCAGAAGAACACAGGCACAGAAAGAAAGTCTAGTGAAATGAGGGTGAGGCCTGAGGGTGAGCATGGCTACTACAATGGCCTTTGATCTTATTGCCTCTGGGGATGGCAGGGGGTTACCATGAAGAGCAACAACAGGACCTGGCCAACCATGAACCAACTGGAGTAGGACCAGCAGGCAGCACCCTGACTGGAAGCCAGTAACAGGCTTCACTGGAACTGCTGCACCTACTCATGGACAAGGGGGGTGTGGTGGGGCTCCTGAGTCATCTGCTTTTTCCCCAAGAATTTCAGGAGACACCATGGCATGGTCACAGATGGGCATCCACGGACACCAAATGACTTCGTCTGGTCTGTTGTATAAAGTATAATTACAATAGCTTTCCCTTGATTGGAATAAACTTCTTTAGGATACTTGGTTGCCAGAGAGCTCATCAGCAGGGGAGCTGATGTCAGCCTTCAGGGCTACTCAGAGCAGCAAGGGCCTCTCTGTAGCCATCCTGACAGATGGCCGGAAGGACAGGCTGCTGGACTTCTCCATATTCAATAAGGGGGAGAACTGAATGAGTTAAAAGGGAAAGGAGACTAGGAAACTTCTCTTCCATGAGAGGTAGCCCACATCGGCGTTCCTCACATTCCCTGCCCCCACTTAACATCCAGAAAGAAAATTGTGTCTGCACAACAGTGCTTATTAAGCTAAGGTGTCTGTGAAGTTGTCTCATTTGTCCTTGGGGGTTTGGATGACTTGAACTTCACTCTCTCCTCACGTTATTAACTCTGGGGTCAAATGAGTGCTGTGTGCACCAGTTTAAACCTTCCCTATGGGAACCTGAATCGTTTCTTCTTGCCCTAGCTGCCGCTCCTCTACTGAACAGTGCAACGAACTACCCAGTTTCAAATCTGTATTTGGTGAGTTCTCCATGATGCAGACAGAAGCGCCAAAAGAGGTAATGGAGTTAGTTTTACTCAACTTTTTATTAAAAAAAACTTTTATTTTTTATTTCCAAAGAATTTTGCCAAGTGTTCACCTTAAAAATTAAGTGTTATCTACTGGGACTTGATCAAACTAAAAAGCTTCTGCACTGCAAAGAACACTGTAAGTGTAGCAGGCAGACAGCCCTCAGAATGGGAGAAAATATTTGCAGGTTATGCCTCAGACAAAGGTTTAATAACAAAAATACACAGAGAACTTAAGCGTATTGGCAACAAAAGGGTAAGTGATCCCATC
>CAUYON010032741.1:0-33923 GCA_963573935.1 Arctocebus calabarensis
GCCAGCCACGTACACCTGAGCTGGCGGGTTCGAATCCAGCTTGGGCCCGCCAAACAACAATGATGGCTGCAGCCTAAAAATGGCCGGGCGTTGTGGCGGGCGCCTGTAGTCCCAGCTACTTGGGAGGTGGAGGCAAGAGACCAGCTTGAGCCCAGGAACTGGAATTTGCTGTGAGCTGTGATGCCACAGCACTTTATCCAGGGTGAAAGCTTGAGGCTCTGTCTCAAAAAAATAAATAAATAAATAAAAGCAGAAGGAAAGAGTACCTTCAGCTGCTCTCCCTTCTTCCTCACCCTTGGGAATTTCTTTTTTCTCCCAGAACTTTGGACCTTGGGAAGGGTCCAAGAAATCCAGGCAAGGGTGGTGCCTGTGGCTCAGTGAGTAGGGTGCTGGTCTTATATACCAAGGGTGGTGAGTTCAAACCCAGCCCTGGCCAAACTGCAACAACAACAAAAAATGAATAAATAAATAAAAATAAATAAACTTGACTTAAAAAAAAAAAAAAAAGAAATCCAGGCGAGAGAGAGTACTGTAAGAATGAAGATTGCGGGAGGGGGCTTTATTACGAAGTCAAAGTCGTGGCTGGGGAAGGAAAGCGCGGTCCCACGCAGCTCCGCCCACCAGCCCCCTGAGTTACACCCGGTGGTTACAAGAGTGCGGGAGACAGGGGAGCTTCTGTAGGCGTCCACTGGCAACAAGAGGGCTCCAGAAGCTTCCATGGAACTCCTCCTGACCCCTGCCAACTCCTGAAGTGTGATTTTCGTGTCTATGCAGCCGGGGAGGACTTTTAAGACAAGTTTCCAGGAAACCAGGAGACTTGATCTCCAAGTCTCCACGCAAAAGCATAGGCAACGCACCTCCCAAACACACATACACCCCACAAAACTTCTCTGAATACTGCCTTCGCTCCATCTCCAGTTCCCTAAAGACCCTCAATTCAAACCGGCAGCCCTGGCTGTCCTTCTCCACCTGTGGCCTGCTCTGAGATTTAACCCTGTAGAAAGGCAGCTGCTCTGCTGGGGCTGCAGAGCCAGGGTCCCACCAAAAGGACCCCAGAAAAGTTTAAAGTGGTTGTTTTCCATACTACTTCCGGCCATCACCACACCTATTTTTCTGTCCCGTGTGTATGGGTGTTTTTTTTTTTTTTTTTGGGTGGGGGGATTTTTGATCTTGAGTCTGTTTAGGCATGTCAAAGACTGCAGCTAAGGCCAGAGGCTCATGTCAGACAAAGACTGCAGTGAAGTCCAGAGGCTCAAGAGTCCTGCAGCTGGGCCATCCTCCTCTGCCTCTCTCTGGAAGTTCCCGCACAACCAAGGCCCTCGTAGGGCCAAGTACTGCTACTTCAGAGGTCATCTGGGAATCTGCAGATTTCAGCCCCAGCCCCAAACACACACTGCCTACAGTTGTGCTCACACATGAACCTGCACACACACACCAGCCACAAACCACGCCCCCCACCCACATGCACAGGCATCTCTGCTAAAAGGCAGGTCCACAAGGAGATCCAGGCAGGAATTGTTTATTTGTGGCCTTGTTTAGTTTGTGTCCAGCACCTGGCTCAGAACTCCATGAGGGGAGGGACCTTTTGTTGCCTGGGGTGTTCTCAGCATTCAACACAATGCCTGGCACCTAATAGGTGCTCAACCAAATTTTTGCTCAGTGAATAAAGAAATTCACACACACATTTACCCTCCAGAGGAAAATTTCCTTTTTTGGTGGTACAGGGAAAAGAAGAGCAGAGCATGTGTGTTTATCTGTGCATATAAATGCTGTAGAAAGGACCCTTTTAACCACCACTTTCTTGGGGAGAGGAGGGCAGGGTGTGTTCCCTTGCCTCTGTTTTGGAGAAAGGAGAAGGCTGCAAAGGCCACACAGAGGGCAGGCTCTCAGTGCCCCCCATATCTCCTTATTTTGGGCTTTCTGATCCCAGGAATCCCATGCTTCCTAGAGAATAGTGGAGTTATGAAGAAGCATGATGTGAAGTTCTGAAGGGGGAGGGGATATAGTTTCTAGAAGCCCAAATATCCCTTTATAGCACAGTATGGAGAAGTCTATCTATATGAATTTACGAGAATGGCTCGGGTTTTTTTTTTTTTGTTTTGTTTTGTTAGTTTGTTTGCTTTTTTGGATTTTATCCTCTTCCCAATGGGGTCCAGGATCCCCTCCACAAAGGATAAGGACCTTATCTTAATCTAATTCTCTGTTTTTTTCGTTGGAGGAAACTGAGGCCCGGAGGGGTCGAGCTGCCCACCATTACATCGCTAGTGAGTTGGGGGCGAAGTGGATACTAGAACCCTTACCACAGAGCACTGTGGTCCTTCCGGATTCTTCCAGCCCTGCTCTCCTGTGTTAGGAGGGCTATCGGGAGAGCCCGCGGAGGGAACTGAAGACTAAGTCACAGGGACTGGGTGCGGGCGAACTAGGCCCGCAGCAACACAAAGCCTTCAGCTCGCCCTGGGTTGTTACCCTACCCTTTCGTGTCCTCCATTCTGCAGCGTGTGAAGCCAGGAGTGTGGATAGTGGCCTGCGTGCCATCCCGTCCCAAAGACAAGAAGTTAGAAGCTTCATCTGCTAAACCGGAAGGCGGCAAGCTTTACTCTCGGGCCAGGGAAACCTCGGCCGGCCTGTTTGTTTAGCGTGCTCTGAACCAGGGTTTCCCGCCCCCCTAGTTCCACGCCCGGACACCGCCAGCCGCGCGGGCTGGCCCCTTCCCAGCGCCCGGGGTCGGAGTGCGGAGCCGGGGCCCCCGCCTGGGGTCGGCCTCCCTCCCGCCCAGCCGGCCCAGCTCGCTCGCCTCTAATTAAGCGGCGGGATCGCAGCGAGTCGCCGGGACGCGTTGTAATATGATGAACTGCCTTTGTGCCAGTGTCACCGAAAGCGCTTCTGATAAGGGGAAGCCGCGGAGGATCAAAAGGGCGGCAGCGGCCCTCCCGCCTCCCGCCTTTCGCTCGCCGCCGCCCGGCTTTGCGCTCTGGCCCACTCCGCCCGCGTTCTCCCGCGGGTTCTGTGACTAGGTCCCGCGGTCTCTCCTGACCCGCCGTCCCCGGGGCAGCCTTTCGGTGACTGCGCGTCTCTTTGTCTTTCTTCCTGCGGCTGAGCGCCTCCCTTGGCCCTTCCGCATTTCTCTCCGTCCTCAAACTCTATGACAGAGTTGCTGGGTCCTTCTCACTCTGAATTTTCTTGCACTGTCTCTGCTGACACTCTCTTCCTCTCAGACTCTGGTGCCACCTCTGTGGCTCTCTGTCTCTGCTGCCTCTTCCCAGCCTTCCTTTAATGTCCACTGAGGCTCAAGACCAACGCACCTCCAGGACTCCAGCCACCAAGTCACGGAGCGGTCCATCAGCTGAACCGCAACTCGGGGGTGGGGGAGAATTGGACCAATTCATTGGCAGCCATCTCCACTGTCCTTTATAACACACCCTCACTCTGCTCAGCTGCCCAGCGATGAGCCTGCCACGTGCTCCTGAAGCACCCTGGAAATCCCTGGGAGCCTCTTGGAGCTGGACTTCAGGCGCGTACAACCTCATCTCACCCCTCTGGAGGTTGCTTCCCCCAGACTCTTTCCCTCTCCGCAGGGGATGAAGTTCCAAGTGCAGCCGACCTCCCTCCCTTCTCAACCCCTTCCCCTCAGCCCCTTCCTTTGGCCCCCACCTCCCCTTTGCCCTCGACCCCTTCTCTTCCTCCTCCAGGCCTCTACCCTTCCCTGGCTGGCTAGTAGTCCCCCCTGCGCTCTCTCTGGACTCATTCCCTGCCTCACTCTCCTCCACCCCACTTTGAAGTTTTGGAGAGATCTATCTACTAATGGCGAAGTTTCCCCCTTAGGTCACCGTTCTGCCTTGATTCGATTTGGGAAAGTGTGTTCCCTCCCTCCCCCTGCCCGACCCCAGCCGGGTGGATAGCTCCAGAGCAGGTCAGAAAGCCTGACCCCATTTCCACCTTTTCCTCTTTCAGCCAGAATTGGGGGAAGGGGCAAAGAAGAGAGAAGGCCGCACAGCAAAAACTGAGGGGGCGTCCCAATCTTCCAGTCACCTCTCATCCTTATACTCAATTGCATTTCCTAATTACGCCATTAGTCTGGAGTGGGAGGGAGAGAAGAGCTACTTTTCTGGAATTCCTGGAATGTGTCTCCCCTTAGGGTGTTCAAGGTCCCAGAGCCTCTAGGGAACCTTTCCTTTGGGGTCCCTCCTCAGTACAGGAACCTTTCTCCTCACTGGGCATTGCCTTTTCTGGGTTCTTCTGCTGGCCTTAGACTGTGAGCTTCCAGGGCCAGACCCAGGACCTGGTACATTACATGTTTATATCCTCAGGGAGCCTTACCCCGCAGTACAGAATAAAGCTTCATCAACTTTGTTGATAATGATGTAGAATAATATCAAAACACAACTCCAGAAAGAGAACCTGGAAGGAAATCTCATTTGCTCAGCTCTTTCTCACTACAAAAATATATGTTTTTCTATAGTATTTATATATAATGTAGTGTGTGACAACTATCATTTTCAGAAAGACACACTTAAAAAAAACTCAAATAATCACCTTACTGCTTTAAGGCTACTGTTATATGTGCTTTTAAATCCTTCCATGTAAATTCCACTGAAAATTTGGAAAGCTGTGAAAGGGGAGGGGGGGCGGGAGTTGGGGAGGGGGAGGTTAATCCGGGTTTAATGCTGCGATGCAGTCTTAGGACCAGGGTTAGCCCGATTGCGTTATCTCTTCCCAACATTTGAGACGCCCATATTTTACCAAGCCAAATAGCTCGGAGAGCGGCGCAGATGGCTGCCGTGGTCGCGCCTCAGGAAAATGTGTTATTAATATCTAAATAACTTCCCAGTACTGTCTGGTAAATCTCCCCTCTACCATTCCAAATGATGAATTCGTTTGAAGTTTCCCCCAGTCTCATCTTTTCAATGTCTCTCTCTCTTCTCTCTTCTTCTTAGCCAGGCTTATTTCAAACTGGTAAATATCTAATTCCTTTAACCGCTGCGCCGTGCACACTAGTTTTTTAGGTACAAACGCCTTGAAACAGTCGGCATGTGGCGGTGCGTGCCCTGAGGTGAACACAAACCGATGTGCCCTCGCGGCAGGGGACCCCACCCGGGTTAGACGCGCCTGCGTTCGGGAGGACAGCGCGGGAACCTCAATCTGCAAGCCAAGCCCCTTTCCTTGCGCGCCCCGGGGACCCTCTCCTGGTCCCCCCGCAGAGTCCTATAGGCACCCCACCCCCTAATACACAGCTCCGCCGGAGGCCCCCAGTCCCCCCGCACCTCCTTCCAGCCCTCGGACCGCTTTCCCCGCTTGCTGGGGCGGATAATTGCCCTCCGCTCGCCTGTTCTCCCTTGTTTAAAGTTTGTTTTCTAAATGTCTTCTATTAGATTATGCTCATTCATTCCCCCTCCAACCTTATCTCCTTCTGTCTCTTCTCTCCTTGCCCGTCACACTCGATTTAGGCAGGAGTTTATCTGGCAAACAGTTTGCCGACTTTGTTTATTTACCGCGGGTTCCGGGGCTGCGTGCGAGCGAGCGCCAGTGTTTCCCTTTGTAATAGTTATCTCCTCATTGTTGTTCTTCGTTAGTCTCAGCTCCCTCCTCCCCCCTCTCTTCTCCGGTTGGGGGAATGGAGGGAAGAAAGGGGGAGTCTTGTCAGCCCAGTGTGGGCTCGCCCCCTCGCCGGGAGCCCCCTCCCCCTGAGTGTCCCCTCTCGGCTCTCCCCATCCCCCACCGCCCGGGCCAGCGGAGCCTCCCGCGCCCCCTCCCTCTCTCCCTCTGGTCTCACTGAATATCCACCACCGAGCGCTGCCTAAAGCCGGGGAATTGCCTGACACCCTCCCATCTTCCTCCGAGCCCCCATTATGCGAAGCTGATCCCACTCTGAACAGCCTCAAATCCCGCCTGGACTCTGTTTGATTAGATTGCCAACCCGGGGTAATCCTTTGATTTGGTGGAGTGTCAATTACCTTTCTCTAAATACACATTTACAGAGGAGGGAACTTGTTGGTTTAAATCAATGCAGATTGTTTTCCGATAAATGGACTATCTTCGTCCCCTCCCTTGCACCTTCTTCCCAGGCCCTTCTCCCTCTCCGCCCCCTCCCCTTCCCTTCTCGCCGATCCGGTAAACAATGCCCCTTCCAG
The DNA here is from genome assembly GCA_963573935.1 of Arctocebus calabarensis. Taxonomy (NCBI): domain Eukaryota; kingdom Metazoa; phylum Chordata; class Mammalia; order Primates; family Lorisidae; genus Arctocebus; species Arctocebus calabarensis. The sequence continues at coordinate 6,129 of CAUYON010032741.1, forward strand.
GTGTGAAGCCGAAAAACGTTGTGGGCTGAGCAGAGCTGTGCCCCCCTTCCCCTATTCATTCGCTCCCCCGGAGCCTAATTAAATTTGGCAGGTCCTTGTACACACAATCAAAACAGCTTCCTCCAGTGTTGCAAACGACCGAAAACCGCATTAGCAGCTATCGCCGCTGCCAAATTAAATTGTTTCCCACCTCCTTTTACAAGTGTCTAAAACCGACACTTCAGGCTCTCCCCTCCTTTCCGATCTTGCCCCGTCATTTCCCACTCCGCACCTGTAAGTTTGTTGCTTTAAAACACAAATATGGAAAAATGCAAAGAAAAAGAACTCTGCTTCACACTCCTCCTCGTCCCACCCAATATCTTTCAGAGCCCTGATGTCTGCAAAAGCTCCCTAGGGACTCTGCCACCCCACAGGGTTTTCTCCCCCTGGAGGATAACACCATATCCTTCACCTCTTCTCCTTATCTTGTAACTTTCCCCCCGTATTTCATATTAATTGTTCCTCACTGGGCTTTCTACCCTAGAGACCAACTGGAACCCCACGTCTGATCTGGTCGGTTTTGGCTTAAACATGTGCATGGTCAGATGCACGAGGTTTTGCTGTTCTCATTGCTTGTCACTGCTTTATCATTGTTTGTATTATTGCTTATTTCTTCACACTCGCTCCCTTAGCTCCCACCGAGTAATGGCTTGACCCTTTGCAGCCCCCTATCAAATTCCCCACAGGAATCTCTGAGGGCTGAGATTCTGGGAGAATCTTTTCCTTTTCCTTCTCTCTCAAATCCTCTCTCTGTTGGGTCCCTGCCTTGTCTATACCCTGATCCTTAGAAAAAGGCAAAAAGGAGAGAGTGTAAGTGCATGGGGGCATAGGCCGGTGCACTCCACTCTCCAGGTGAGTGGGACATGGCTGGAGCCCCTGTCGGCAGCACTCTGAGAATTCTCACAACCAACAATCCTAATAACTCAGTCTTAACAAGGATAAGAGCAAAAAAAAAAAAAAAATACGAACAGCCTCATGAATATCAGCCCAAGGGGAGCAGGAGTGAGCTGTTCAGAGATGAAAGTGCATAGAAATAAAAGCTCAATTTAATCTGCTTTAAAACCCTTCAACTTAACGTTTGTGCTTCAAACTCTGAGAGTGAGGACTGATTGCGGATAAATAGTTTCTTACCATGCCTGGAAGCTATTACACCCCTCTCCAACACAGTTTCCTATTCAGCAGTCCCAGTTTTCATTACCAGCTCTAATAAGTCTTAACATTATTAAATGCCAAGCGGACGATAGGAAAAAACGGACTCAGGGAGGGATCTCTCTTTAGTGCTTAAAGAGGAGAGCTCTTAAACCCCTTCTTTGGCGGCTCCCCGCCACGAGCAGGGCAACTCCCCCCCACCCAGAGAAAGCAGTTTTCAAGAGCAAGAAGCCAAAATAAAATTGTGGGTGAGCACACTTCCCTCTGTTCTGGCCATGGGGCGTCTCTGCCTCTCCAGGCCTGGGTAGCTGGGGTAGAGGTTGGTAGGTTTTTCCACCATTAACTTGGCCATGAAACTCGTGTCTGGGTCCCAGGAGAGAGAAGAGGAATTCACTGCGATGCCTGTGGACTGGCTGAGGCACCCAAATTGGAAAGCGCTATATTTTGCCCACTGATGGACAGATGACCCTCTCATCTGTCCCATCACATTGTCCCTTCACACCCGTTTACAATCACACAGGACCCTCACACCAAAGGAGCCGCTTGCACAGATGTGCAATCCACCAGTGCCTTCAGATTCAAAAGCCCTACGGGCAGGAGTCATGCAGAGAGAAGACTGCGCTTCCAGGTCCATCTAGGATGCAATCATAATGCCCAACGTGCCCACGGTCACTCACAAAACTGCAGGGGCATTCTAGACACCAGGTCCACAGCAAGAGATCATTTCATTTCTCCCGCTCCTCTGCAAACTCAGCACCTGTGTTCTCAGCCTCCCCAATCTGGACAGGCTGCTTTTTAAACCCTTTGAGACTTGGTGCTTCCTAGTTCTGCTTCAAGAAAAACCTCCATGCAGCGAAGCTGCCTCTTAGCTGGTTTTGTGAGCCCAGGCCTGCACTGGAAGCCCTGAACTCCCTTGAGTCAGAGGGATCCCCCAAAGACATACTCTTTCCATCCTCTTCCTTTTCCCTCTTTCTGGGGGAAATTTACCGATTTGTGTTTCTTCACCGATAGGATTAGACATACCTTCACCATAAACACACATCTAAAAATCTCTCCAAATAAAACCAAACCACCTTCCACTTCTCCCTGGGGTAACTCTCAAAAGAAATGTCTCATAAGTATTCGCCGGGAAAGATTAAGTTCTGTGTGTCTCCCTCCAAGGGTCCACCTTGTTTCTTTCCAGTAGGAACTGAAATAAGCCCAGGTGTCCCAGACCTCTGGGCTGACTTGTCAAGCCAGAGGGCAGCGTGGCAGGGCAAGGTTCCCTCCCTCTGCAGACTGAGGCCCTTTGGCAGGCCCGGCACAGCGGGGTGCCAGGCGCAGCTCGACCCTTTTCTTCGCTGCCCTTTTGTCCCTCACGGGACTTCAGCGCCATCCACTCCAGGCCCTGAATGTCAATAGCCCGCCCCTTCCCCAGCTCCAGCCTGTTCTCACACTGGGTTGCCGGGCCCCCAAATCCTTCCCCCTTGGAACAGACTTCCAAGTGGTGGGGGCTGGGCGTGGATTCGGAGTTGTCTTTGGAAGGGGGCTTTGTCTGTGAAGTTCATCTTCAAGGTTGAAAGGGACTACGGAGAACTCAAGAGAGACCTGAGCTAGGAGGAGGGGGTCCTGGGAGAAACCCCTGGAAGAAGACTGGGCCAAAACATGCTCTTTACAAAGCTTCCAGTTTCCAGGGCACTATGACACTTTTTGTAAAGCCCTGGTTTTGCAGGTTCTCATGCCACTGTCTTTCCACTTCTCTAACTCAGCCGGTTTGGGGGGGCCCCTTCTTCACCCCACTCCCCAGTCTTTGGGACTTTGTGTCATCCAGTTGCCACTTAATACTTACCAAATCCCAAGGAGAACTGCAAGGGAAGGGGTAAGGAGGAAGAACTTTCCCTTCCTTCTCTGGAAACTTCACTCTCTCCCCACAAACCAAAAACAAACCCCTTTCTCCGTGAAGACGCAGGAAAGATAAACGCCTTCCTTACACGATCCCTGCGAAAAGCTGGGCGCTGGGCTCAGAGTCGGATCCTTACCCACCATATGGAAGCTGGGCTAAGGATGGTGAGAGGGTGTGTGCAGTCCGAATCTCTCTCCCACTGGGATCCTACGACCTTGGGCAACTGAGAACTTGGCCTGAACCCCCGCCCGCCGGCCGGCCGGCGCATACTAAAGAGGAAAGCACCCTCGTGCCCCCCACACCGCCCTGGCAACGTGGGGCTGTCAGACTTAGGACCTCGCTAATTTTTATTGATTGCAGCGGTCAGTCAACTGTCAGCATGGGTTTCAAGGGACCGTTTAGGAAGCGTGTGCGGGTCTGGTTAACAAATTCGTTTAGGGAGCCGCGGGCTGGCTCCTCTTTCCGTGGCCCTCCGCCCCCTTGCCCAAGTTTCCTATAAATAATTGATCAACGCCGGGATGAGGAGGCGTTTCCGCTCTGTAGGAAACACACACTCCGGAGTACTCAGGTAGACCAGGCGCAGCGCCGGGGTGACACTGTCCACCGCACACTAACCGGTAGCCCCGCTTCTCAGTGAGGGGCAGCTTTGCCCGGCAGCTCAGCAGTGCAAAGGAGGCGCGGGGCCCCACCCGCCCCAGCCGGGGCTCACACCGAGGGGCGCTGTCAGTAAAACCAGAGAGGCTCCCCACTGCCCAGTGGACTGCGAGTTCTTTCTCTAGACTTCTGGCCGCCTTTCTCTGGCGGCAGGAGCGACCCGCAGGCCCACACCTGCAGCGCGGAGAAACTCGGGCTCCGACGTCGCGGCCTGGGGCAGTCCCCTACCTTTGTCGCCCAGGATTCCGTCAATGCTGTGTTTCGCTTTCTTCTCACCATCGTCTTCCTTCTTGTCCGCTTCGTCGTCCTCCTCTTTCTTCCCGAACTTGATTCTGAGCACGCGGCTAATCGAACTCACTAAACCTCAGAAATTCAAAGGCAAAAGAGCGAGTATAAGTCGTTGGGTCGGGGCAGCCAGCGAGCGACGGCCTGGGACCCGGGGGAACGTCGGGAAGCCCCCTGCTTCACTCGTCCCTCCTCCCCCACACAGGCATTTTTAAGCATTTACACTTCCTCTCAAGTTCAGTCACCCAGTTCCGGAGGCGGACTCGCACCTGGGCCACCATGGTAAGACTTGGCAGAGATGCCCCCAGAGCATTCCTATACACATCCTTGCACACGTGTGTGCCTTACACACTACATACTCTAGCTGCCCCAGGGCTCCCTGACGTCCCCCCAGTCCTGCCGCTGCCTTTGCAGGTGGGCATCCTGGCTCTGCGTGCCTCAGTGCCCATGCACACACTGGGACATGAACACACACACATGCCAGCTCACTTTTCCTCTCAGTATGGCTTGGGGCCTCCAAATGGGGGACCCACTGGTGGCTGGTGGTAGCAACAGAACAAAAATGATGACAGACATGGTGCCTGTCCAGGGAAGCCCGTAGACGTCAACCCTTCTGGGACAGACCCATCTATCTAGGCCATTTCTTGGTGAAAGCTCCAAGGGACCCTGTCTTACCATCTGAACTTCTGGGTTAACTTTTCCCCCTTTCTGGCTGCTCGCCTGCCGACTTGCCTCTCTTTCTCTTCTCCTCCCTCCCTGTCCTAACTTTTTCTTTCCCTCTTCTTTCTGTCCATCTTCTTCCTGTCTGTTTTAAATCATTCTCACACTCTAGGTCTCTTTGCCTTCTCGTTCCCTTTTCCTCCCAACTTCTTTCCAAGTTGCCTGTCAGCCACCATCTCCTCTCCTCCCTCTTCCACCTCCAGCCCCCCTGGCTGGGCTCCTGGCAGTCCCTGCCGGCCCAGCTGCCTTCTCACCTGAGGGCACGGTGCTGCGGTCACAGTGCCCATCCTTCAGCAGCCGGTCCCGGATCTCCCAGCTGAACATTCCTGGGTTTTCCCTCTTGTATTCCTCGATCTTTTTCTCCACATCCGGAGTCGCCACCTGCTTCAGAGGTGGAGGTGGGAGAGCAGGAGTGGAAAGATGGGGTAGGAGGAGGGAGATACTTTTAATATCAATCTCCCAAGAGCCCCAGGCCAGGCTGGTGGCTCAGGTCACCATGCGCCCCCTCCCCCAAGAGATTGGCTTTATGCTTTCAAGAAATGTGTTCCTGGCTTCTAGGAAGAGAGCTGGGGTGGGGGTCAGGGATAGGTAAAATAAAACCTAATTGTAATCCCCAAAGCCTTCTCTCACTACTCACATAGGCTGAGAGATTTCCCCTAATCTCAGAAGGTGTTAAGGGGCTGGGTACAGATGTTGGGACAGCCCGGGAAGGCTCATGGCCTGTCTCGGACAAGCTAGACCTTAGTTACCCTCATCTCTGAGAAATTCAGATAATGGGAAATAATGGGTAGCTATCTGGGAGTAGGGGACACTCTCCTGCTGTACTTTTTGTGGGTGTCATACTATCCTGGATGACACAGAGCAGTAAGAGGGGCCACAGCCAAGACCCCCAGACCATGGAAAAGCTAAAGGCTGGCCTCTGTGGCAAAGACACTCACTCTGGGCTTGCTGCCGCCAATGGCCCCAGGCCGGATGGACCCAGTCTCCTGGTATCGGCAGAGAATCTTGGAGACGCAGCCGTGGGAGACACGCAGCTGGCGAGAGATGACACAGGGCCGGATGCCATGGTGGGCCATCTCCACTATCTTGTGGCGGATGTGGTTAGGCAGGGGTCGCCCGTTGATGAAGACCCCTCCAAGCTGATTGACTCGGCCTTGGCCAAGTGGGGTGGACACTGGAGAAGGGAGGGGAGGTGAGAAAGGAGAGAAGCATAGGATGAGGATGGGGAGGGGATACTGATACGCCCCCTGACTCCAGTTTTGTTTGAGTGGGAGAGTGGCTTTCTGACATCCTAACATCTGGAGGTGCCATAGTTTGGAAAACAAGTGTCATGACTCTGAAGGAGAGATGGAGAGAGACAACAGTCCCTCCCCAGATGGCTGTGTCCCCAAACCTCTGCCCCAGTAGGAGGAATGAGGGTGTACCTGGAGGATCTGAATGCTCCTGCAAAGGGGAGTGAGAGAGACAGAGGCCAGAGAGCAGAGCTGGCAGAGCTTTAGAGATCTTGACACCCATGGCTCTCTATCTCCTAGGCCACGGCCTGAGCCACCTGCCTCCCAAAGAGGCTGATAGTCTGTGAGTTGTGGCCCATCTGGTCAGTTCCATAGTCCTAGTTGCCAAGACTGATCCATTTTATTGGGGGTTAAAAAGGGCTGGTTGGTAACTGGCACTCACAGCTCTGCCTTCAGCAGCAGAGCTATGCTACCTATGGCAGAACAGCGGAGGCACAGCCTAGGGACAGGTGACATGATGCTCCTGGCCACTGCCTCTGGGGGTACCTGGCTGTACCTTGGGGGACTCCCCTTGTTTCTAATCACTCTCAAAGCCCTAATTTCGTTTTGGGATAATTTGGAGACACACTCCACTGCCTGCGAGCTCCTCGCCTACATCAAATGCTTCACTTGGTCTCAGAGACGCATCCACTGTCCCTGCAGGCTCTGAGACACTGGCCTGCAGATGGGCCAGAGTCCCATGCGTGTGACTTTGGGAACCTGGAAGACAGGTACCCCCCCTGGTGCGCTGGGGAGGGCAGAGCTCCCCAGTCGCTTAATGCAAAGTCTACACAATTTCCGCACAGAAGGTTGGGGGACACCCGGCTCATTAATCCGGCCTCGATCCCCCCAATTTGGGGGCTCAGCGGCAGCGGAGATTTGGAAGATTAGAACGATTTCACAGCGGCCGGAGTGTAGGGAGCCGGCGGTGTAATTGGAAGGGAGGAGGCAGGAGGAGGCTTGGCTGCTGAGCTATTGCTGCCGCCCCCCCCTCACTCTCCTGGTCCCCCCACCTCTCTTTGTAAAAGTAGGTATCTGAAGCCACCCTCGGATTTAATCAGAAATCATGCGTCGCCAAGTCAGAGTCACTCGGTCTCCGTGGCGGGATATGCCATTAGCGCTCGAGAGCTCTTGAGCGCCCAACTTTATATTCAAGAGCCTCTTTAGCGACCGGCCCTCGGCTCTCCTCAGTATTCTGCGTCATGTTGGGCAAATATTGTTCTAATCCGCGCGCGTCCTCAGCCGCCTGTTTTACTTGCATTCGCTACAGGAGAGTGCCACGGCAAATCCCCGGGCTTGCGCGCTCTCCCGCCTGCGTGGCTGCTCGCGCGCACTTGATCACGGAGTCGCTCTCTTCGCCTCTGTCTAATTCAGGGACCGGCGCCGTCTCGCTGCCCAAGGGGCCCCCCTCCTTGGATCGCAGGCTGCCTGCCCGCCCGCCCCTCCCCTCCTGCTCTCCCCTTCCTCACGCACCAGGGGCTCATGCAACTACACCAAGAGTAATTAAAAAAGAAAAGTCGCAAGTATCTCTGCTTCTCTCCAACACCCTGGGCTGCCTAACCCCAGAAGGCAAACGATCCTTCAGTGACAGGTCCGAGGCCTTCCACTAGTTTAAAAAGAAAACAGAACAGAAAACGCCCCTAGCCCTTTCTCCAGCCGAGAACCCGTTGGCCGCCGTTCCTCTCCGCTCTCCCCGGGCGCTGGAGGTTTAGAAAAGCGACAGTTACAAAATTAACACGTTCCCACGTTGCCCGTGCCCGCTCGCGGTTTCGAGGTTCTCTTCTTGGAGATTTTCAGAGTTCGAAAGCCCAAGTATAAAGTTTTTTGGGGGAAAAAAATCGTTACTATTTATTATTTCTAATTTGCTTGTTTCCAGGCCGAAAAGCAGGAGGGTTTGAGTATCGCTTTGGAAGAAACCACAGTCTTCCTAGTTTAGACGTACAAAGTATCACACATTGTAGGTATTTCGAAGTAAAAGGGATTGGAAGAACCACGCCAGGGTTGGAAGGAACAATTCAAAACAAGAGTAGAAAGACGATAGCCAGCGAGCCCCGAGCGCTGAAAACCATCAAGGAAGAAAAGTATCTGAAAACAGTGAAAAAGGCATGAAATTTACTAGGAGGCAAAAATCTACCAGGAAAGGCTTCCAACCCGCGGGTAAAGGCCAGCGACTGGTGACCTGTGAAGATCCACGCAGGACGGGACAAGAGTCCGCCCCAGAAACTTTTTGAGTCCCGCGTCGGTCCTTGGACGCAGCAGGGAAGGGGTCCCACAACCACCCCCTGGAGACTGCCGCCTCTCCCACGACCTCGAGTTCCCGGCGGAGGGTGGAGGCGAGGCAAGCCCGGGCGCTCTTACCTTCCAAAGGAAATCCGGTGCGGGGATAGTTCTGTCCCGGAGCCGGCCGCATCATTCTCGGTACGGTGCCGGGAAGGGCCGCCATTCTTGCGCAGCTGGCAGGGGACGAATCCAGAGTCTGCAAGAATCCCTTCCCCGTCGGCTCTTTTCACCCCTGCTGAGATCTCTTTCTTTCCTTCTTCTTCTCCTTCTTCTTCTTCTTTTTTTTAAAACCTCTTTCCCCTCCCCTCCACACACACTCCTAACCCCCACCCCCCACCCCCGACTGCAGTCAAACCCGTCCAGAAGCTGGGGAGGGGGGGTGAGGTGGGGGCCCTGGTGGTGGGGGGAGGGAGGAGGGAAGGTGGCGACGGGGAAGTTCAAACAAACAAACACTCCAACCCCAAGTCCGCCTCTGCGGGCTCGGCTGGGAGAGAAGTTGTGCCGGCTGATGTGCCCCGCAGAAGTGGGAGACTGGGCCCGGCTCTGCAGGGGCCTGCGAGAGGGGGATGCGGCCGGAATGGGGGGGTGGGCGGGCCTCGGACTGGTGAGCGACGCGCTGTCTCGCTCGGGGCCAAAGTTTCTGAGCCGAGAGACTGCCGAGTGGATTTCTTTTTCGTATTTATTTATATATTTCTTCTCTGGCTCTGGCCTCCTCCCTCTTCTCCACGCCTTCTCTCTGCAGAACACACTCGCTACGCCCTGCTCTCCAGCTCTCACCCCGCCGCTCGCTAGGAGACTTGGGGAGGGAAGAAGGTGCCTCCTCAGGTTTCGGGATGTGAGGGGAGGCGACAGGGGGTGACCCGGTTGGGGAAGAGAAGCGGAGAGCGAGGGGGCTCGGGTGATGAGCCGGGGAAGTTGTGCAGAAGTGTTCAACAGCAGCAGCGGCAGGAGGAGGGGGCGGAGGAGGCGGTGAGCGAGATCTGATAGGTTCGGACTTTTCTTTTATTCATGAGCAGGGAAGGGGGCCCGGGCGGAAGGGAGAGGTAGACCAATAACGAAAAGAAATCGGCAACGAATATTTTTTCCCCCTTTTCTCATCCTCGGGTCGACCTCGTTTTGGGGGAGAATTTGAACTGCCCGTGAAAACAGAGGGAGCAGAGCCCGGGGGGCTGGGGAAGCAGGGGAGGGGGGCCAACTTTGTCCAAGTGTCTTCCTTTGATGAATGGGCTGGATCCGCTGAGTCCCCAGCCCCTGGGTCGCCCGCGACCGCTCTCCGCGTAGCGTCCGGGCTCTATGGGAATGTCTGCCTCCAGTTGGGCGCTTCTCTGGATTCTCTCGTCTTTTCTCTGGCCGCCCAGGGTCAGAGCCCGCTGTATTTCACGTCGTCTTTCTCGTCTTACACACCGAAGTTCCGCGAGTGGGGCTCCCAGGAGCGCGGCCTGGGGTGACTTCAAAGGAGCGATTACGATTTTCTGGGTGAAATAATGTCAGATCCTTGGTGTCGGGTTCTTGCTCTTTTGGCAACTCTAAAGCCCAGAGTCACGCTATCTGGGTTTCACGCTTGGAAAAGTGGGTCTGCCAAGGGTTAGGGACATTTCTTTTCCTCGCCACTAGGTCCCGAACCCCTCTTCTTCTTGGTTTCCTCTGGCCAAAATCCGGAACCCCTATCCAGCGGGTGTATGTGTCCTGGGGACTGCCAGGTGCTGAGGATCTGGGGGTCCAAAGAGGTGGAGGTGACAGAGAGGGAGCCTATTCCGAGTGCATCAACTCGGAGCTCCTGGCAGGTGGATTGGGGGGACGCTACAATTAGATGATTGGGAGTGGGGGTGGGGTGACCAGAGGCCCACAGTTCCGCTTGTGACGGCCAGAGTGACCAGTAGCCCCAGCCTCAGGACACTGAGTCCTGGGGGCGAAACGCCCTCCCAGCGGGGCAGGACGCCACAACTGCAGGCCTTTTGTCTCCCTGGGGAAAGAGTGTCTGGGCCCAGAGCTAGAGGCAAAACACAATAAAATAAACCCAGCCCTCCAACTCGCCCCCTGCCTGCCCTCTCTGGGCAGTGGGGTCAACCTCATCTTAGCCTGGGGGGCTCTCCCCTGGCTGGCCCCAGTGTGCACCCTCCTCCTCCCTCACCTGTGACCTTTGCCCCTCTCAGCATGTGTCAGAACCCCTTCTCTCCTCTCTCCAGGCACAAAGGACTCACCGGACTCTTGGAGGGAGTCTTTCTGGAAATGGGGACCCTGCTAAAAAACTTGTTAAGCTCACACTCTCCAGCAGCTCCAGGATAGAGAATGGAGAGGTTCTGTCACTTTAGAATTAGAAAGGTGGCACCGAGGTGCCTTGCCTGGACCAGGCTCCCTGAGTTACAGGAGCCTCACCCTAGAGAGATTGGGGAGAGAGGGATCGTGCAGGGAAGAAGGTAACCCCCTTCTCAGCACCCCCCCTTCCTGGGGGGCCTGTCCTACTTTGACCTCCAGAGGTGGATTTATATTATTTCTATATTCCTTTTATGCAGGTTACACAATGTATCCACAATAATATATCCATACCAGTGTGTACACACACACACACACACACACACACATGCTTGGAATATGCATCTTGCACATTCATTCATTCATTCATTCATCCACCCATCACTGACTTCCCTCCTTACTTGGAAGGTTTTATCATCCCTCTTCTCTCTGTGTGTGGAAAGGACCTGTGTCCTTGTGGTGACTATGGGCCTATGCCTGAGTCTGGGTGTGTTTAAGTGCAAGTGGGCTTATGTGAGGGTCTGTTTGGGGTGAGGAGGAATAAATGTGCGTTTCTAAGTGAGAGTCTGTCTGTGTTTATGTTGTGGGGTCACGTCCATGTTCCCATGACATAGCTCTAAGCACAGGTCAGGAAGGTGTGTTTTGGTCCATTTCCCTGGGGAGAAACAGCCTGTGGAGACTGCAGCCTGGGAGCCAGAAGGCTGGAAGGCTCCATCCCTCCTTTACAGCAGGCGCCAGCGGTCTCAGGAGCCAAGTGGGGCGAGCTTGCACAACGCACAGCCTGGCACCTAAGTGCAGGGCCCACCGCCGTCAGCCACTGCCAGGGAACCTCAAACGCCTATGCCGGGGTCACCTACCCTTGAGGTGGTTCTTCGTCCTCCAGCTGCCCCCACAGATTCCCAGTGGCTGTTCCACTCAAGACACTACAGGGAGCAGGCTCCTCCAGACCCAGTGCTGGCCCAGTTAACCTTGCACTTTGGCAGCTTGGGGATTCCGTGGGTCTGGCGAGGCAGGCGCAGTGGGGGAAGAGAGGGAGGGGGGTTGTCTGTCGGAATGAGCGTGGCCGTTCTTGCCTGTTGGAGACCAATTTCACAAATGATTTTTGCAACAATTAAGAAGTGTGGCGAGTGAAATGGCAATTTCACATCAGCAGGGGCAAGGGGGGTTCACCTGGAGACGCAGGCTGGCAGGCAGCAGCCGGGGTGGGGGGAGGATTTCTCCTCCTCACTTTTCTCTTTGCCAAGCCCCTTGCCCCAAAATTTACTCCCCGTGTACACACACAGTAATTAACTCTTAAGGCTTTCAGGCTCTGCTGTGAGAAGTTTTCCTTTAGCTTCTCCCTCTCTCCATCTCTCTCTCACTTTTTTCTGTCTTGTCCCTCTTTGTCCTCCCCCACCCCCAAGTCTATCCCATGATTTCCTCCATCTGTTTGGAGACCATCCTTCTTTCTCTCTTTCCTCCTTGCCTTTCTGACTTCACTCTAATGCTTTTTCTCTGGGACTCTGTCTTGTCTCCACCTCCCCCATCTCCATGGTTTCCTGAGGTATGTATGGGCCCACATTGCTCTCTGGGTTACAACTCAGACCTGAATCCCTGGGAATAGCCTTTGAGCCACATGGGCTTGGCAGAGGCCTTGGGGAAGGGATTCTGTTCCTCCATTTGGTTCTGAGGGTGCATCTCTGGGCCCAGCCCTCACCCTACGCCTCCAGGAATCACTCTCTTCCAGTGCCCTCTGGCTTGGACAACTGTCCCCTACCTCTGCTTCTCCCTGTCTGGTCTGAAGTCTCTATAGCTCCCCTTCTCTCTTTGTAAGGGCAACAACAAGGCTAATAATGATTCTTCCTTCCATGTTTCCAAATCGAACCTTCTAAACCTTATTAGAGAAAGAAACAGGCCCAAGGTACAGAAACAAGACCCTAGGTTGAGTTCAGCTGGGGAAACTTGGCCTCTCCTCCCTCTTCCTCCCCAGACTGTGAACTGATGGCGGGCATAAGACTTAGGGAGTCACAATGGGACTCCCTTCTCCCTGCCCCCAAGTGGCCAGTGGCTTCTTCCCCTAGCCCAAGAGAGGGGACACTCTTTATTTAGGACCACTGTGCACGATGAGAACTTTTTGAAAGCAATTACCCAATAAATCTTCCTTTAAAGGGTAATAAATCCACCTTGAAAACCAGGGGTTTTGATTTCGGCAGGGGCCTTTTGCATTTTCAGAGGTTCTGGCCTGCTCTGTTCTGCTGCAAGAGGCCAAAGACATGGACAAATGGAATTATTCAGTCTTCAAATGTTTGGTAATGAGAGAAGAGGGGGTGGCTGTGGGGGTGGGGAGAGAAATGGAATATCCACGAACAAAGGACTCTCTGGAGGCTCCCTCCAGGTTCCAGGCTGCAATCCCTCAGTGCTACGTTTGAAGAAGAACACCTTTTCTCCACTTCCCCAATCTCTTATTATTATGTTTTCCTTTCCAAGTAATGCTTTTCTAAGAGTGACCTTGAAATAATCTGCCAATCTTGAATAGGAAGGAAAGGGAAACCAAGGCTTGATATTTTTATTTTCCTTAGAAAAATAAAATAGTATGGATGGGATTCTAGTTCTCCAGGTAAAGAACGATAAGCAGATTTCTCCCAGGCCTAATGTTCAATAAGATCTCAGGTGAGCCTCCTCCCTTACTTCTTCCTCCTCCTCTTCTTCCCCTCTCTTCTTTCTTTTCCTTATTTTCTCCTCCCCTCCTCTTCCTCTTCCTCCTTCTCTCTCCTTTCTTTTCTATTTCTTCCTCTTCCTCCCCTTCTCCAGCTGGTCCCAGGAGCCTCTTACCTTTCGAGGTTCTGGGAATAAAGACAAGTGAGGCTGGAGGTCAGAGGGAGACCCAGCAGGTGCCAAGAATGTCTCTCTCATTTACCTGAAATGCTGGGGGGCTTCCTCTTCCTCCTCCTGCTCAGGGTCCCCCTCTCCTGCTAACTACTTTAAAAATTTTTTTTTTTTAGCAGTTTTTGGCTGAGGCCAAATTTGAACCTGCCACCTCTGGTATATGGAGCTGGCGGCCTACTCCTGTGAGCCACAGGTGCCACCCTTAAAAATTTTTTTGAGACAGTTTCACTCTGTTGCCCTCAGTAGAGTGCCGTGGTGTCACAGCTCATAGCAACCTCAAACTCTTGGGCTTAAGAGATTCCCTTGACTCTCAGCCTCCCAAGTAGTTGGGACTAGAGGCGCCCGCCGCAATATTGGGCTATATTTTGTTGCAGTTATCGTTGTTTAGCTGGCCCAGGCTGGGTTTGAACCCCTCAGCCTCAGTGTATGTGGCTGGTGCAGTAACCAGTGTGCTACGGGAGCTGAGCCCTGCTAAGCACTTTTCCACTGGTCTTCAGAAATGCAGGTGAGGCCATCTTTATAGGGTGGTCCCCAATATCTATAAAAACCTTTCCTCTCTGCCTGTGACTGGCAGTCCTCTTTCTTTTCCATCTCTGGAATGGGAAAATGGCCTTTCCAAGTCTAGGGGAATGCCCCTTCCAACAAATCTGGTCCCAGTGGCCTAAGGGAAATGCACTAGGATGAAGGTGACTGCCTGTACTGGAATGCATCTGTACAGATTCTGAGCGCATGTGTGTGCTTGTATAAAAGTAGGTGACAGCATGTGAGTGTGCCTGCATATTGGCTAGTGCACAGGTATGCACGTGTGTACACATGAGTGTGTGTAATGAGAATTTCTGTTTCTTGGCACCATTTGGGAGCCTCAGAGGGAAGCCTCCTCCCAAGCTCCCAGCTGCCTGAACAAAGACCAAGTGTCAGAACAGTGCTGGCTGCCTTCTCTGGCCCCTTTAGATCACTTCTCCAAGTTCAATTTACACTGTACGTCTAGCATCTACGGGTTGTAGACTTTACCCTTGGACAATTACCTTATCACAGCTGAGCATCTACAGAACTGGCAAAACACTTTTATTAAACAAATCAAAGGCAATGTGGGCCCAGCGCTGGCTGGGTTGGAGCTCAGTGCTGAACACAAGTTCCAAGGAAGTCCACAAGCCCAGACTGACTTTTTCTCCAAACCCCTAGGCTTTTTAGGGGGTGGGGCATGCTGGGAGTGAGGGTGAAAAGATCAAACACTGCCTATACACTGCCTCAGATTGGCTTGTTGCTAAGAGGAAGCTGTTGTGGTCCTCAGGGCTCCTGCCTCCTCCTCTCCTTGGGAAGCCCCCTCCCTCTATCGTGGTTCACTCAGTGGGAAGGGGTATTTCTTTGCTCTCCTGGATGCAGGAGCAAAAATCATGGTGGAAGCTTATGGAAGCTCCACAAAGTCAAGGATACTTGTATGTGTATTCATTGCTGTATCTTAAGTGCCATAGTAGATGCTCAATAAATAGTCATTCGGTGAATGAATGAATGAGTGATTGAATGATCCAAGCACAAACAGGACCCCTGGACTTGGGAAAAGGCTGGAAGATGTAGGCTTAGATCTCATGATGGTAATGATTGATTATGTGACATTGGACCTTTGGTGTGCCCTCTGTGTGCTGAGGTTTCCGTGTAGGTTAACTGGAGACTTGCTCCTAGCTCATCAGGACGGGGACTGGCCAGCTATGTGCCGTGAGCAGTGCTCAGACAGAACTCAGAACTCGGCTCCCAGTGCTGTCTTAAATAACGGTGATGGGAGTTGAGGAATATACCCTGCCTAGTGGTTGGTCTGCAGTTGGCAGTCAGCACAAGCCAGGTTCCTCGCTTTCCTCTTCTTTGAGAGTCAGCCACTGGGACTCTTCTGTATTTGTCTCTGCAATTCTAGGGGGGAGCTTGGTCTCTGGAAGAATGCAGGCAGGGCTCAATAAGGCAAGAAATTGAAAGATCGTGTAGCTCTTTGACCGTGGGCACCTCTACCCCTAACTAGCATTTCTGAATGCCTGCTCTGTGCCACACAACAGACAGCACGCCTGTCTGATCCCTGACATGGGTATCAGCACCTCTGTTTCACGGAGGAGACTGAGATTCAAGGAGGTTCAGAGACTGGTCCAAGGTCAAACAGCTACCAGGGGTTAGGGAAGCGATTTTAACTTAGGTTTCTAGTTTTCCAAAACTCCTTTTTTTGGGGGGGGGCTTCCACCCCTTTCTGCTTAGAAGTGTTTTTTTGTTTGTTTGTTTGTTTCTGCAGTTTTTGGCCAGGGCTGGGCATGAACCAGCCACCTCCGGCATATGGGGCTGGCGCCCTACTCCTTTGAGCCACAGGCACCACCCAAAGCTCCTTTTTTTTTTCCTCTTGAGATCTTAGTTTCTCTTTTTACAAATGAGATGATCCTGAATATTGAGCACAGAGACCGGCACACATGGCAGGTGCTCGGAAGGTGTCATTGGGTGAATGAATGAAGCCAAAACATTCTGATGACCATAGGATTTTATATACTGCCACAGGAGTCCTGCTGTGGGTGGGAGACGGGAGGACCAGAGAACATTCACTCTGGGAGGGAGTCTTTGACCTGACCTTGTTCAAGGAGTCTGCAGTTTCAGGAGCTCAGTTGCTTTCTGGAGGTTGTAGGGAGGCCGGAGGGCTTTTGCCTGGCCTGAAGGTGCTTAGCCTTCTGGGAGGAGGTGGCCAGTCTGGGGGTACTGAGGAGTCCCTGGCCGGTGCCAGGTCTTCATTGAAATGTATAGGTGGAAGGCAGAATGCACCGCATATTTGTCTAGGTGAATTAAAAGCACAATCCCCATTTCCCAGAGGGAGCAGTTGGTTCATATTTATACATTTAGTCTTACAGGTGTAAAATAGGTTTCCTTTATGCTTATATAATAATTTTTCATTTGAATTTCAAGGCTTTATTCCCTTCTTTGGATTCAAGTCTTCCACCTGAACCCGATTCTCTCCATAACCATTAATTCCTTCATCATAAAAATGAATTCCATCTAATTCTCTATAGTGGCAGTTAGAGCAGATCAAAAAGTACTTTTGCAAAGGAGCTCCCCCTTTCCCCCCTTCTGCCATTGTCATTTGCAGCTCGCCTGAGCACCCCACCCCCTACCAATGCTGAGTTTCAGAAACCAGGGCTTGGAGCAGAAAAACTTATTTCTCTCGCTTGGGAAGGGTTTTCTGTGTGTGTGTGTGTGCACACATGCCTGCCCATGCTCACGGGACTTGTGGAATATACTTCTCACTTTCAGAAAGCCCACAACAACAGTGACTATCATGGTAACGCATTACTTAACAATGAGCGGGACACTCTGCTAGGCACGTTACTTACATTGCATTATTTTGTCCTCATGCAAATCCACGAGGTAGATATCTTCATATTACAAGATGAGGAGATGAAGGTCCAGAGATGTAAAGTAAACCGCCCAGAGTCACACAGATAGGAGGTGGAGGGGCTGAAGTCTTTAAAAGATATTATTGAATTATTTCAATAGATATTTAAAATGCATTAACTAGTGACTGATGTAAATGCCACCTTCCCATGTGTGCCCCTTCCCTGCACTGGTCTCTTCTCTCCAGAAGTAGCCGCAATCACTGAGTTGGTGTCTGCACATTGTGTCTGTATGTGCTGCAGCAGGCAGAATCGGGGGCCCCAAAGATATCAGGCCTTAATCCCTGGAACGTGTAACTGTTACTTTCATGTGAAACAGCGTTTTTATAAGGTGTGACTAAGTTATAGATCTTGAGATGGGGGAAATTATCCCGGATTAGCTGGATGGGTCCTAAATGCAATCACAAGTGTCATTAAAAGAGAGAAGGAAAGGGAAATTTGACACAGGCAGAAGAGGAGAAGGTGACGTGCTCATGGAAGTAGAGATTGGAGTGATGTGGCCATAAATTTAGGAAGGCCAGCAGAGCCTCCAGGGTGAGCACATCCTGCCCACACCTTGATTTTGACCTGGTGATGGTAATTTAGGACTTCTGACCTCCAGGACTGTGAGAGAAGAAGTTTCTTTCTTTCTTTCTTCCTTTCCTTTGCTTTTCCTCCTTCCTTCCTTTCTTTCTCCTCTCCCTTCCCTTTCCTTCCCTCCCTCCCTCCCTCCCTCCCTCCCTCCCTCTCTCCCTCCCTCCCTCCCTTCCTTTCTTCCTTCCTTCCTTCCTTCCTTTTTTTCTTCTTTTGAGACAACCATCACCTTGGCTAGAGTGCTATAGTGTCATCATAGCTCACAGCAACTGCAAACTCTTGGGCTCAAGCAATCCTCTTGCTTGAGCCTCCCAAGTAACTAAGATTATAGGTGCCCGCCACCATGCCTGGTTAGTTTTTCCTTTTTTCCCCTTAGTTTTTCTATTTGTTTTTTAGTTTTTGTTTTGTTTTTTTTTAGTAGAGATGGGGTCTCACTCTTGCTCAGGCAGGTCTCTCTGAACTCCTGAGCTCAAGCAATCCACCTGCCTCAGCCTCCCAGAGTGCTAGGATTACAGGGGCAAACAATCTCACCTGGCCCGTTTCTATTGTTTTAAGTCACCAAGTTCGTAGTAATTTGTCATGGCAGCCACAGAAAGCTAATATATGAGCTTTCATCATTTTACTTCCCTATATTAAAATATATGGGTTTTCCAGCTTATATAATAGTATCCCATAGGTATGATTCTGAAACACGATTCTTCTCATCATCATTCTTCTCAGCATGATGTTTCTGAGATGTATCCTAGTTAATGTTGATTTCAAAGAAAACAAGATCCTACTTCTCTGGGCAGACAGTGTGGGGTCCTGAATAGCGTCGTATATACCTCTGCAGACTGCTCTTTGGGGTAGGTACGGGATCAGCCTTGTTGCCACATGCTGAAAAGGTGGGGCTCCAGCTTCCTTGCCTGCAGCCCCAGGTCTGGGGTCTCAGGTGAACACAGATTTGCCACGTATCAGGAAGGCTGGACTCACTGGGGACCTGGTTTCATGTGAACTCAAGGATTCTGTGTCTCTGGGACCTTGGAACAACTCGGTTCCAAGCCAGGGATGAGAAAAACACCAGGAAAATCGAATGGAGGTGAGAATGCGTGTGTGCATGTGGTGTGTGAGTGTGAACACCCAAGGTCGCACACACCGTCCTCTCTCCCCCCCAGGACCTGAAAAGCAGTGAATATTTGTTGAGTGTAATCGCAAGAGTGGGAAGAGGGATTGATGATCAGGCCATATATGGGTGACATAATTTGTAAGGTTATAAGTGAAAAAAAGTCCCTATTCCTTGAACTCATCTAAGAAAGTGCTATTGGTACCTTTATTGAATACTTCGCAGTTTGTGGAATTTTCATGTCTATGTTTAAAAAAAAAACCAACTGGATTCTTGTCTCGATACTGTGCGAAATGGAGGTGAGCTATGATTACTCCTGATGAAGGGATGCTGGGGACTAGAGTGGTGAAGTGGTTTTCTGGTGTCATAGAACAAGCACGTGCCAAAGTCAGGGGTTAACCCTAGTGAGTGGGACTCAGCAAGAGGATGCAGGCTTTGAAACCCAATGAGCTAAATTTTAATCTTGGTTTCAATCCTCGGGAGCTGGGTTTCCTGGGGCAAGTTACTTAACCTCTCTGAACTTCTGTTTCCTCTTCTGAGCAATGAGCACAGTAACACTTAGCTTGTGGGGCTTGTTGGAGAGATGATGCACATACCGTGGCTGGTGCTTAGCAGGGCTCAGTAAGGGGCAGCTCTTATCACTTACCCTCAATTGAATATTATTTTTCCTCTTGCAGTCCTAGGCTATAGCCTATATTCCACCAACCATTATCAGAGAAATATAGAGAAAGAAGCAACCAAGCCAGTGGGCTGACTTCAACTGTTATCACCAGGGGCTTTGAGTTATCCCTTTTTGGGGGTCGTTGGGGCGTGATGACCTGTGACCTGTGACCTTATGAGGCAGTCAGCAGGGGTAGGACCCCAGTGGATCTGGGGTCATTTCAGACTTCTGGAAAGACCTGATAGACCACTTTCCAATCTGGGGTTTTTCATTATGCAGGGGGCAGTAAATCAAAGGGTCTGCCCCAGGCTGCAAGCTTAAAAGGGCCCCAGGCTGGTGGAGCTGGGCAGGGAAGATGCTAAGGGGGAGGGGAAGGGGGAGGCCGGTGGCTCCCCTGGCTGGCTGGCTGGCTGCCCGCCCAGTGTAGCTAAGGAAAACAAAACCAGCACAAGGGGGAGAAAAACACTGAAAATAAAACTGAGAGTCGATGGCAAATTGGAGAAAACACTTCCCACATCTCTGCTATAAAGGGTTAGCATCTTTGCTATATAAAGAGTTTTTGCAAATCAATAAAGACAATGAACAACCTCTGGGCAAAGGATATACACAGGCAGTGGACAGAAGATGTACTTGAGGGCTAGAAGCATATGAAGAATTCTCAGTCTTACCAGAAAGCTAAGAAAAGCAAATTAAAACAATGAGTTACCATGCTCACCCCTCAAAGGATCAGTCGTGAGGGGGGAAGTGAGACTAGTAGGATTGCTGGGGGTTCTGGAAACTACCTTTGAAACTATGTTTCAAAAGTTGTAGAGATGTTTAGAACCATCCTTGGCCTATCACTTTGTAGGTCTAGGTATTGGCCACACATATGTGCTGAGATTTAAGGACATTACCGGACTTTTTTTTTTTTGTAATAGGGAAAACTAGGCAAAATGAAAATGTTCAACAATAGGATATTGACAAATAGGTTACAAAACATCTGTATGATAGAATACTCTGAAACCATCCTAAGAACCCATGAGAGGTGACAAGGTACATAACATTTCCTTTCTCTACGTTAGCAGCCCACCTAAATACTTTACATAGATTAGCTCTCTTAATCCTCACCACTGACATTAAATATGAATATTATCATCCGAATTATATTGGCAAAGAAACCGAGGCTCCAGGAGATGAACTGGCTTGTCCCAAGTCCTTTTCATAGATAAGGGCCATGTACTAATGTGAGTACAGGTGGCCTGGCTTCAGGGTCTATGTTTGTACCTGAACCATGTGCTCTCCTGGAATTCTTTTCTTTTCTTTCTTTCTTTCTTCTTCTTTTTTTTTTTTGTAGAGACAGAGTCTCACTTTATTGCCTTCAGTAGAGTGCCGTTGCGTTACACAGCCCACAGGAACCTCCAACTCCTGGGCTTAGGTGATTCTCTTGCCTTAGCCTCCTGAGTAGCTGGGACTACAGGCACCTGCCACAACGCCCGGCTATTTTTCTGTTTTGCAGTTCGGCCGAGGCCGTGTTTGAACCCACCACCTTCGGTATATGGGGCCGGCGCCCTACTCACTGAGCTACAGGTGGAATTCTTGATGACCTGGCAAAATGCTGGTGAAATATTGAATGAAAAGAAAAAGCAACTTCCCAAACAGCATGACCAATTAAAGCAAATTATACTTATGTGAAGAAAAATAATGCTGGAAGAATGTGAATCTGTATTCCCACATGATGAGTGAGTCCTACTAAGGGGTGAGTTATAGGTCATATTTATTGTCTTCTTTTGCCTTCAAGCATTTTGTAAACTTAAAAAAATAAGAACATCCAGACTCAGCGCCCGTAGTGCAGTGGTTATGGTGCCCGCCACATACACGGAGGCTGGTGGGTGCCAATCTGGCCCAGGCCAGCTAAAACAACTATGACAACTGCAACAAAAAAATAGCCGGGCATTGTGGCAGGTGCCTGTAGTCCCAGCTACTTGGGAGGCTGAGGCAAGAAAATCGCTTAAGCCCAAGAGATTGAAGTTGCTGTGAGCTGTGACGCCAGGACACTCTATCGAGGGCAACATGGTGAGACTCTGTCTTAAAAAAAAAAGAAAGAAATCTATGTGAAAATTATGACAATGAAAGGAAACAGACTTTATTTGGACCCATGTCCAGATTCGAGCACTTTATTGTTCCCTAACCCAGTATTGAGGTAAAGAAGTAAGATACTCCTGGCTACTCTTGACATTCCTGGGACCCTGGGCTATCTCTCTATGGTTTTCTTGGTGTGATAAACCTCCACTCAACAACAAAGACAGCACTCAGAAACGCACACTCGTCAACACCAATCCCAATCACGTTTGCCTGATTTTGAGTCCTATTGTCCCCGCTACCGTATTCAGCTTTTAGGTCCATGAAGGTGTTTTTGCAGGTTTTTGTCTGAGCAGTCCCAATAGCTTCAATACTGGGAGGCCCAGATGGGTAGATTGCTTGACCTCAGGAGTTTGAGACCAGCCTGAGCAAGAGTGAGACCCCTGTCTCTACTAAAAATAGAAAAACTAGCTGGACGCTTGTAGTTCCAGCTACTTGGGAGGCTGAGGCATGAAAATCTCTTGAGCCCAAGAGTTTGAGATTACTGTGAGCTATGATGATGTCTTGGCACTCTACACAGACCAACAGAGTGAGACTCTGTCTCAAAAAATATTAAAAATCAAATAGCTTCGGTGGTGCCTGTGGCTCAGTAAGTAGGGTGCTGGTCCCATATACCGAGGGTAGTGGGTTCGGATCCGGCCCTGGCCAGCTAAAACAGCAGTGGCAATTGCAACAAAAATAGCTGGGCATTGTAGTAGGTTCCTGTAGTCCTAGCTACTCCGGAGGCTGAGGCAAGAGAATCACCTAAGTCCAAGAGTTGGAGGTTGCTGTGAGCTGTGACGCCACAGCATTTTATTGAGGGCGACAAAGTCAGAGTCTGTCTCAAAAAAAAAAAAAATCAAATAATTTCAATAGCATAAAACAGTGATTTGCAAAATGTGGGCCACAGACCCACAACATAACATCAGCAACCCCTGGGAACGTGGGAGAAATGCAGCTTCTCAGGTCCCACATGAGATCAACTGAATCAGAAACCCTGGGTGGGTGCAGGCAGCAATCCGTGCTTTCACAAGCCTTCCAGAAGATTCTGGTGCATGCTAAAGTGTGTGATTCACTAAATCAGAGGAACCAGGAGACAGGTTTAGAGTATTGGAGGGTGCAGAAGCATTTCTCATTTTCTCAGATGCCCCCAAAGTGGCTGGCTCTGCTAAACTCATTTTTGAAATCCTGAAGACAGGCTCTGGGAAGTGAGTTAGTGTTTTCCATTCTCTACTTCCTTCCCCGCCCTCAGAACGCTGCTGACAGCTGATTAATGGGGAATGACTCTCCAAAGATTTCTTTACATATATTAGGTCGAGAAAGTCTTTGAAAAACTTTTTGTGGCAATTGTGCCTGCAAAGCTTCCCTGCATTGGCTCTCCCCAGGGATGGAGAAATGGTATTTGTCTCCTTGCAATTTAGACAATGACTTTTATTCTTGCACCTCTCTGGGCAGTTCTGGATTAGGAGCAAGGGGGCCTGGGGTCCAGCACAGACTCACTCTGTGACCTTGGCTAAGTCATTCCCCTGTGGGTTTCTCTTCTCTTCAGTTATGGGGTCCCTAAGATTGGTCCATGATTCCAAACCTTAACATTCTTTTCCATTCTGAATTTCTGGAGCTGGGCATTATTGAGAAGATTCGTGGAGGTGCTTTTTATATATTTATTCTAGAAAGAGATCCATGGAGCTGTAAAGAGAGAATGTGTGTGTGCCCTAAAGATTGTTGTGGTCTGAAGCCTGTAGAAAGGAAGGAATCGTGCAGATACAGAGTACATTGCCTATAGTTCCAGCTACCTGGAAGGCTGAGGCAGGGGGATTACTTGAGCCCAGGAGTTTGAGGTTGCTGTGAGCTGGGCTGAGGCCATGACTCTCTAGCCTGGGCAACAGAGTGAGACACTGTTTCAAAAAAACAAACAACAACAACAACAAAAAAAAAAACAAAAAAAAAGAAAAAAAGAAAGAAAAGAAAAGAAAAAAGAAAGAGTAAGTTTCAGTTTTCTTTATTCTCTGAGATGCACATTAGCAAAAAGTGTTGACAGATGCTAGGTTGCTGTGAATTGCAACATGAGTGCTGTTAAATGTACCTATTGGAAAGTCAAACATTTTTTCATCTACTCATGGACACCAATGGCTTTACATTGAAGCCAGGAAGCTACCTTAAAGCAGTACTTCCTTGAGATGAACTGGAAGCCCTTTAAAAGCCTTTCTGAGGTAAATTCTTTATTTTCCCTTTGAGTGAAACGTAAATCCTAAAAGGGGCGGGGGGGAAGACGGGAGAGGGACTCTTCTAAACCCAGCCTTCTACTTCCTGTGCCCAGCTCTGATTCTTCTGAGCTTCTGAGCCTAGGGTGCAAGAGTGTGTGCGTGCGTGTGTGTGTGTGTGTGTGTGTGTTGGGGGTGGGGTGTACAGGTGACTGAGCTAGCTGCAAGGCTGGGGAGTGAACACTTACACTTTCTCCGTGGGCCATGTCCAAGATCTGCAAGGAAGAGACTCTTCTATCTTGTGTCTTGCAGCTGGGTGGTGTTCACTGATCTGCAGCTGGGTGACAATGTTCATCAGCTCACAGCTGTCCATTGGCCACAGCTGGGTAAAGCTCACTGCTCCCAGAGTCTTTGTCCAGTAAAGGGAGATGCAATGTACCAAGTGCTCTGGCCCTGGGCATTCTTGCCCAGCTGTCAGCAGTAGGCATGGATCAGGATTCCCAGTGACCCTATTGGCTGACAGTACCCAGGGTGAACAGTGAGTCTAGAATTCACTACCAATGGTCCTATGGAAAGACCAACTATGATCTCCAAGCCATGCAGTGAATCTTTTTTTGTTGTTGTTTGAGACAGAGTCTCACTCTCTCACCCTGGGTAGAGTGCCATGGTGTCATAATTCACAGCAACCTCAAACTCTTGGGATCAAGTGATTCTCTTGCCTCAGCCTCCCTCCCTGGGACTACAGGTGCCTGCTACAACACCCAGCTACTTTTAGAGACTGGGTCTTGCTCTTGCTCAGGCTGGTCTCAAACTTTTGATCTCAAGCAATCCACCTGCCTTGGCCTCCCAGAGTGCCAGGATTACAGGTGTGAGCCACCATGCCTAGCAGAGTGAAGAATCTTTTTTTTTTTTTTTTCAGCAGTTTTTGGCCCAGGCTGGGTTTGAACCCACCACCTCTGGCATATGGGGCTGACGCCCTACTCCGTTGAGCCACAGGTGCTGCCCCCGCAGTGAAGAATCTTAAACACAAGACACACCCTTGGGGTCAGAACCCCCTGACTTACCAGTTGTGTGATATTGAGGGCTTCAGTAACTTCTCTGTGTGTTATCTGCTCATCTTTAAAATGCGGACAGTGCAGGGCATCCCACAATTCACCCCTATAGTCACCATACACAGGGAAAGTGGGACATTGTAGCTCAATGTACTTTTATTTACAAAATGTTGATTATAGAATTTCACAAAATATTTAAAAAATATTCTCTACGTCTTGACTACCTCTTTGTAAAGTTTTGCTCCCGAACTGGCTGTGTGTCCCTGGGCAAGTCATTTGAACGACTCACCAGTACAAAAGAAAGAATCATTTCTAGCCTGAGTTGTCAACCTTGTGTTCAGACCCCTTTGGCCCAGTTTTTCACTTCTTTGGACAGCACGGAGAGGCAGAAGCTCTCTCTGTTCCCACTGCCTCTCTGGAGTGGGTTCCTCCCGGCTCTCTGCCGAGGCAGTGTCTTTGGGAGGTGGCCAGGAGCCGCCTGCGTGAGCCGCTTCTCTGCCTGTGATCTGAAATCTCCTCCGCTGCACTGTAGCTAAGGCGCGGAGCAGAGATGCGTTCAGGCCATTTGCAAGCTGGAAGCCATTTCAAAGGGAAGGTTGGTCCTTGATATTCCCTGAAAGTATTTGGAAAAAAAGTGTCTTTGGATTATAAAAGACTGGCTCTTTGCAAAGTATGGAGAACAAAATAAAGACTGGCCGGAAAGGAATTATCCCCTGCATTTTCGTATATCTGTTCCTGATAGTTCCCTGTACCTACCATTTGCCATCATACCATGGGTTCCAGGGCTATTTTAAAAGTCAGATTTATATGAAAATATTTCCTCTTATCCTTACTTTTTATTTTCGCAGATAGTACATTTAAGAGCTACATAAGGTTCCTTTGTATGGATTCAGCTCAATTTCATTCCCGGTTGGTTGAGATTTCTGTAGCTGCTTTTTCCTCCTCCCGCACCCCCTCCCTGTGAATAATACCATGATGACCCTCAAGAACACCTGTTAAATAAAAACCTCTCTTGGCCCCAGGGAGGAGTGAAGCCCAGTGGGCCTCCCGTTGAGTCATTTTCCCATTGCTTGGAGTGGGACCAAAACTCACTTTGGCTCCAAATGCCTCAGGCCAGATCCTTCAAAGAAAGGACCTACCCCTCTTCTATTAATTGGGCAATTTGGAAACCTGGGCTTGAGTAAAAATATTATTTTTCCCCAGTCATTCTCAAATTGCTTATTCTCCGAGTTAAGGCAGCCAGTCAAAGCGAGGGAAAGGAAAACAAAACCCAAACTCTGAGCCAGCTGTGCTGTGTTGTGTAGACAAAATAACGCTTTGACGGGCCAATCAGAGCACCTTGTTGACCTATTAACTCTCCACAATGTCAGCAGGACTTCAGCTGCTCCAGTGGTTTGGCCTCTCTCTCTCTGATTGGTTTGTTCCAGTAGTCCAATATTAAAGAGAGAACAAAAAGAAAGAAAAAGATGCCCACTCTTTCTCCTGGCCCGGAGGAGGATGGTCCATTCTTCCCTTTCTTTCCTTCTTTTCCTTCTTCTTCTTTTTTTGTTTTTTTTTTGAGACAGAGCCTCAAGCTGTCACCCTGGGTAGAGTGCCGTGGCATCTCAGCTCACAGCAACCTCCAATTCCTGGGCTAAAGCGAGTCTCCTGCCTCTGCCTCCCAAGTAGCTGGGACTACAGGCGCCCGCCACAACGCCCGGCCATTTTTTAGTTGCAGCTGTCATTGTTGTTTGGCGGGTCCTGGGGCTGGATTTGAACCCGCCAGCTCAGGTGTACGTGGCTGGCGCCTTAGCCCGTTGAGCCACAGGCGCCGAGCCCTTTTCCTTCTTCTTATTGAACATTGTTTTACTGGCGTCAAATACACATACTATAAAATATGCAATCTTAACCATTGTAAACTTTTCAGTGGCATTAATGCATTCACAGTGTTGTGCAACCATCGCCTTGATCTTGTTCTTGAACACCTTCACAAGTGAAGCCCTGGACCCATTGGCAATCCCTCTGCCCCAGCCCTAGGCAATCACTAATTTGCTCTCTGTCTCTCTCATTCTCCTGTTCTGGATATTTCCTATATGTGTGGTTATATAACATGTTTTCTTTAGTGCCTGGCTTCTTTCATTCAGCATCGAGTTTTCGTGGCTCTGCCGTGTTATTGCACGGATCGGATCAGTGCTCTGCTCCCTTTTCCACTGAATGGATAGATCTGCACCTGCCATTTTGAGTTTGGAGCCCAGCAAGCAGCCTGCTGGTGGGAACATTGTGATGAGAAACGAGCAGACAGCCTCAAACGTGTTAGTCATCTGGCTAACTTAGCCTGTGTCGACGACCATGGAGTTAATCGAGTTGGCTTTTGGACAGGCCATCTAATTCCATCATCCACATTGTCTAGGAATGTTGGGTTTCCTCATTTTTCAAAAGGAAGTGGTGCTATGTTTAAAAAATGTTGCTGTGGGGATCAACCAGTTAATTCAGATAATTACACTCAGAATAATTATTGTTGTCCATCTCGGCAGGCTGATGTGATTTGTTTCATTTCTGGCATTTCATTTAATTGGTGTGCATGTCTCAGCTTTATTCTTCCCTTACAGGATCACCCAGCTGAGCCTCAGTTTCCTCATCTGCCAGCTTCATTTGGGCCGCTGAGAAGATAAAATAATTTATAAAAGAAACTGCATTGGGCCAGGCGTGGTGGCTCACTTCTACAATCCTAGCACTCTGGGAGGCTGAGGTGGGTGGATTGCTTGAGCTCAGGAGTTTGAGACCAGCCTGAGCCAGAGTGAGACTCTATCTCTAAAAATAGCTAGGCATTGTGGCAGGCATATGTAGTCCCAGCTACTCAGGAGGCTGAAGTATGAGAATTGTTCAGAGCCCAAGAGTTTGGGGTTGCTGTGAGCTATAACGCCATAGCACAAAGGTGGAGACTGTCTCAAATAGCCCCAAAACAACAAACCCCCAAACACAAAAAAAACAAAGTAAGACAAATAAAATTATAACAAAAGACACTGCAAACTATAAAAAACACTAAAAATCATCTAAAAGAAAAGCAACAGGGATTAGTTTCAATTTTGGTTTATGTACTCTCTTCTCCCTAATGCAATAAAGCATGATTAAAAATCCCCCCAAATCCTATAGACCTATTGAAAGAAAGATAAAAGAAGATACAGAGGGCGGCTCCTGTGGCTCAGCGAGTAGGGCGCCGGCCCCATATACCGAAGGTGGCGGGTTCAAGCCCGGCCTCGGCCGAACTGCAAAACAAAAAAATAGCCGGGCGCTGTGGCGGGCGCCTGTAGTCCCAGCTACT
>CAUYON010032743.1:0-15596 GCA_963573935.1 Arctocebus calabarensis
GTGCTGTGGAGTCACAGCTCACAGCAACCTCCAGCTCTTGAGCTCAAGCGATTCTCTTGCCTCAGCCTCCCAAGTAGCTGGGACTACAGGCGCCTGCCACAGCGCCCGGCTAATTTTTGATGCAGTTCGGCCGGGGCCGGGCTTGAACCCGCAGCCCTTGGTATATGGGGTCGGCGCCCTACTCGCTGAGCCACAGGCGCCGCCTGGCCTTTCTCCTTTTTGCCTTCTCCTTCCTGATGCACGCCAACTTCATGCACACCTCTGTGCCTTGGTGAAACTCCCCCTCCCCATCTCCATGTGGCCTCCTCCCCCTCTTTGTTCACAGATTGCTGGACTGTCACTCTTCTCATTGGGTGTCCATGGCCACTTTATCAAAAGCAGCATCTCTTCTTTTCCACCCCAGTCCCCGTCCATCACTCGACTTTACGTCTCTTCAGGGGCACTCCTGTCTACCTGACTTTGTGTCATAGACCTATTTGTCTTTTAGGCATCTGGAACTTAGTCTTGCTCACTGTTGTCTCCTCCTCACACAGAGCAATAGGAGATCTGTAATCAGTAGCTCCTGGATGATGGAACAGTCCCTCAGGGTTAGATCTGCTCTCATCCCATTTTGTGAATGGGGAATCTAAGGTGCAGGGAGGTTAAGTCACTCAGCTGACAAGTGGTAGAGATGGG
The DNA here is from genome assembly GCA_963573935.1 of Arctocebus calabarensis. Classification (NCBI taxonomy): domain Eukaryota; kingdom Metazoa; phylum Chordata; class Mammalia; order Primates; family Lorisidae; genus Arctocebus; species Arctocebus calabarensis. Next base: position 676 of record CAUYON010032743.1, read on the forward strand.
TTTTAAATCCAAGCAAGTTGGTTTCAAGATTGGATTGGGCAGCACAGGTTGCCTATATCAGTTAGTTACAATAATGGTGTGTAACAAACCACCTCAACATTCAGTAGCGTTTTTTTTAAGCATATAAGTTTGTGAGTGGACAGTTTAGGCTGGGCTTGGCTGGGTGGTTCTTCTGGCCTCAGAGGCCTTTGCTCTTATTTCTGGGAGTCATCCGTCAGCTAATCTAGGTTGGCCTGGGCTGTGATGACTGGGACAACTTTGGTTGTGTTCCACAAGACTCTCATTTCCCCGTAGGCTAAACTGGGCTTATTCTCACAGAGGTGCAGAAATACATGTGGAAATGTGCAAAGCCTCTCAACTGAGGCCCAGGATTGAAATTGGCATGTATCATTCTTACAGGATTCTGTTGGTAAATGCTAGTCATGTGGCCAAGGCCAGAGTCATATTACCCAAAGTTACATGGTCAAGGGCATGGATACACAGAGGAGTGAAAAACTGGGGCCAGTCAGTTTTGATTACACCATCATTCCCATCAACTCAGAGTTCCTGGGCTCTGCTCCCAGCATGAGAGTCAGGGGCCATTGAGAAAGGTCCCCAGGGAGCTCTTGACGTGCAGTTTCTTTCAAAAGAACTCCCAGATTCTGGGTGCACAGAAATTGTGTGGGGGAAGGTGAATGCATATGTAATGAGAATAAGATGGAGTCAGTCAGGCTAGGGCAGACATGATGCAGTTTTAGGTCCTATGTGACTTTTACCTCCTGTTTCTCATTCTTATTTTTTTTGTAAATTTAGACCCCACCCTAAAGATGCCCACTTAAAATAGTTTAGGAAGAATGATTTTGGAAATTGATGAATAGGAGATGTTGTAATAGGTCATGGTGTTATGCTGATTGTTATTTATAAGGATTAATGTGGTCTTTGCTTGAAGAAAATTGATTTAAGAAATTAACTTTTGATTTAGAAATATTGTAAAAGGTTGCCACCGAGTTGTGCTGATTGTTATTTAAAATAAGAGTTAAAATGGTCTTTACTTTGAACTTGTGTGTATAAAACCGTGATTTTGGAAATGGAAGAACGGAACAGTCTTAGAGAGACTGCTCTCACTGTTCTCCTGACAAAGAATCACTGGTCTTCTGACAAAGTTGGGTGGACCTATCTCCGGCTGACAGTGACAGGTGGCCAGACCCTCTTCATCCAGTAACAAAGGGAGTGAAGGAGGAAAGGGCAGCTGAGCAGAGCAGTTGTTGCATCTGCATTTGCCCTTTGGACGAGGACGTCCAGAGGAAGCTGGCAGAGGTTTTTGAAGGCATTCACTTTTACTGGTTGGTGAGAAGTGAATGCTTTGACATTATTTGATCTTAGTCACTGTGAAAGCACATGTAGTGAGAATAAGATGGAGTCTGTCAGGCTAAGGTGGACATGACATAGCTGGTCTGGTCAGTTTAGGTCCTGCCTGACCTTTACCCCTTGTCTCCCATTCTCACTGTTTAGCTCCCACCCTAAAGATGCCTATCTTGAGTAGTTTAGATGGATTGATATAAGAGCTTAACTTTTGAATTGGAATGTTGTAATAGGTCTCTGGAGTACACTGAGGTTGGTGGGGTCTTCGCTTTGAACTTTTACATATAAAACTGTGATTTTGGAAATGGAAGAACAGAATGGATCTATCCCCATCTTTGCATATTGGCTGACAGTGACAGGCGGCCGGACCCTCTTTGCCCAGTAACAACTTCATTACGTATCTTGGGGCTTTTATATGTGTATATCTATCTATTTATAAATCTATCTTTCAATTATCTATCTTTAAAAAAAATTTGCCTTTCTCTCAATTAAGTGTTGCCTTGTAAGTAAAGGTGCAGATGAGGATTTCATGCATCCCAAGATCTTTTTAAGCTCATTTAAAAATCTTTTTTCGTTGTTATTATGTCAGTTTCAGGCCTCACAAACCTGGATTCCAACCCCGCCTGATATATAAATCACCTAAAAGGCAAGGCAGGTCTGTGAAGCCAGCACTATGATTATCTCCATTTTACAGGTGATGGAAATTTAGTGGTTTGCACAAGACAGTTTCCCAGGACTTTGGCTCCTTGTAAAAAATAAATGGACTCATGATTCTAGAACTTTCCAGAGTAGAATGAGATGTCTGGGGCTGTCACCAGCAGATTAGGGAGAACTGTCTGGACACAGGGGCCTGAGGCCCTGATGCGGGCACTCTCCGGTCCCTCTGACACCACAGGATGGAGAGCAGAGGGCTGGTCTGTTGGCATCTGTCATTCTTACAGTAACTGAGGGTGTGGGGTTTTCCTGGTTCCTGGTTTCCGGGAGTGACCTCCCTACCCCCAGGGCTCTCAGACTTGGAGAAGCTCCTGTCTGCAACAACACTGAGGAGTTTACAGCTGCTCTGGGAAACCCAACCTGTTAAATAAGCACTAAGGACCTTTGGAGTTCTCCCCTGTGGAGGTTACATTTGGAAGATTTATCATCCTTCACCCCCTTTTCTTTTTTGAGAGTCTCAAGCTGTCGCCCTGGGTAGAGTGCTGTGGCATCACAGCTCACAGCAACCTCAAGCTCTTGGGCTTAAGCGATTCTCTTGCCTCAGCCTCCCAAGTAGCTGGGACTACAGGCGCCTACCACAATGCCTGGCTATTTTTTTTTTTTCTGGTTGCAGTTGTCATTGTTGTTTTAACTGGTCCTGGCCAGGTTCTAACCCGCCAGCCCCAGTGTATGTGGCTGGCGCCCTTCCACTGAGCTATAAACACCACTGTTTTATCAATCCTTAAGATGTATTTGGAATGTTAATTAATTTCCCTGCATTTTCTGGGCCTTAGTCTCTGTGCAATGGGAGGCAGTGGTATTTCCTGGCCCCTAATGGATATTATTCTGATCCAGAGGAAAGATTTGGGGTCAAGACTAGATGTTTGCATACTGAGAAGTACTTGGCTCCCCCATGTCCATCACTGCACCGCTAAGGATGTTCCTAGCACTAACCATCAGACCAGAAGAAATATCCTGTCACCATCTTGGAGCTGAAAAGGACATTACTGGCCCCCATCCCCACACCCTGGTGAGGCTGTGCCCACAAGCCTCGTGGAAAGTGTTTCCAGACACAGCTTCAAGGTGCAGGTCTCCTGCAACTTGGGTCCTGAAGGTTTCACATTGCCTCACCCTGAGGAGAGCAAGGGTGTCTTTTGCAGGCTACACCCCACCCCTGGCTTTCTATGGTGCTGATATTCTGCCCTCAGAGTGGAGCCAGATTGCGTAGGTTCACTTGATCTTAGCCAAAGGCCGAGAAGCGATTGATTGCTTAGGTTCAGATAAGTCTTTCTTAGCATTATCACATAGACGTTCCATGCCTCGGTTTCCCCATCTTTAAAATGGGAATAATAAAAACATTGACCTCACAGTGTTACAAGGATGAGATGAGTTGACACATGTAAGCACTTGGTGAATATTGGCTATTATTATTCTAATTATTATTATTATTATTGAGATAGACTCTCACTATGGCACCCTGGGTAGAGCACTGTGACATCATCACAGCTCAGAGCAACCTCAAACTCAAGCCATCTTCTGGCCTGAGCTTCCCTAGTAGATGGAACTGCAGGAACCTGCCACTATGCCTGGCTAGTTTTTCAATTTTTAGTAGAGAAGGGGTGGGTGTCTCCCTCTCATTCCGGCTGATCTCAAACTCCTGAGCTCAAGCAAGCCACTGTTGAATTTCCTGCTAGGATTACAGGCGTGAGCCCGGTGCCCAGCCCACCATTCTAATTATTTCCCATAGGTGACACCCATGAAGGCAGCCTGAGACTCCTCCCTGCTAGGCAAGCACTGAGAAGGGACCAAACTGAAATACCCAAACCCGAAGTACACCATAAAATGGGCAGAATGCCGGGGAGCATCAGAATATGGAACTGCGAATCCATAGTACATCTCAGGGCATACAAAAATAATCTCAATTGAAGAAAAACAAGGTAATGCACGTGAGCTCCATGTAGCTGTTGTGATCAGCAATCAATAATGTTCACCTTAGTGTCAGTTCCACTTCATTTATGCCCTTACCCACTCTCCATTCCTTATTAGGCTGAAGTAAAACTCAGATTCAATTTCATTTTATTTGTAAATCTTTCTGTATTTTGTATTATGTGTTTTTTAATTTTTTAAATTTATTTTTGAGACAGAGTCTCACTTTGTCACCCTCGGTAGAGTGCCATGGTGTCATACCTCACAGCAACCTCAGACTCCTGGGCTCAATCAATTCTCTTGTCTTGGCCTCCTGAGTAACTGGGACTACAGGTGCCTGCCAGGACACCTGGCTAGTTTTTCTATTTTTAGTAGAGACGGGGGCTCACTCTTGCTCAGGCTGGTCTCGAACTCTGGAGCTCAGGAAATCTACCTGCCTCAGCCTCCCAGAGTGCTGAGATTACAGGCGCGAGGCACTGTGCTCCGCCTCTGGATTTTTTTTTAAAGATGAGCCTTCCCCCTTAAAAAAAATAAACATACCACAAAACTGTTACTGTACTTGTTAAAGGTTGATTGTCCTACAAAGACCATCAGGGATACTTACTTATTGATCAAGCAAAACAGAGTTTATTAGGCCAAGTCCAGCAAGGGAGAGCACCACCTGTATACTCTCAGTAGTGTGACAAAGGGGGAAATTATGTCACGGTATCTGAAGTAGGTTCTTCAGAACAAGGAACTGGCTAGAATTAGGCAAAGATTTTGAGATGATAGTTTAGAATTGGCAGGCAGAACAAAATGGAGGCAGGAGGCAAGTCTTGATAAGTGAACTGTCATCTTTAAGTGAGCTTTTTGCCAAGGCAAGCCCTGTGTTATTCTGAGAGGAGAGCTATTTTGCCCAGCTGAGCAAACTGTTTATCTAGATAAATTGGTTTGTTGGATTTTCCTGAAGCAAAGAATGAGTTCTTTCTGCTTTTATGGTCTTATCTTGGCAGGCAAGTCTTTCTTGGAACAATCAGTTAGGTCACGTTGAAATATATACTCATCGTTCTCACATCTAATAGAATTTAGAATATCTGCCATTATTACACAGCCAATCAATGGGTCGATTTCCTCACCTGTCTTGTAGAAATGCTTCTTTATAGCTGGATGTTCAAGTCTGGTCCCAAGTGAGATTCACGAATGGCATTTCGTTTGTGTGTTTGTCTCTTTTAATTTATAGCTTTCTTTATTTCCTTCTTTCAAAATTGACAAGGTCTGTTCATGGTTTTGCATAGTTTCTGCAGACTGGGTTTTTATTTTATTTGTTTGTGATGGAACCTCACTCTGTCACCCTAGATAGAGTGCAGAGGTGTCATAGCTCACAGCAACCTCAAACTCCTGGGTTCAAGCCATCCTCTGGCCTCAGCCTCCCGAGTAGTTGGGACTACAGGCATATGTTAGCAGCCGGCCTAGTTTTCCTATTTTTAGTGGAGACGGAGTCTCACTCTTGCTCAAGCTGATCTAGAACTTCTGAGCTCAGAAGATCTACCCACCTCAGCTTCCAAAGTATAGACATTTAACATGTTCCTTTGTCCTTTGAATGTCTTTCATTTTTAGTTATTTATTTATTTTCCTCTTGAATTCCTTTTAACTAAGTAGTTAGAACTACTGATTTAAGCTACTTAGGTTTTATTTATTTATTTTCTTTTTTATTCAGTCTCCATAGAGACCCTCAAAAATTGCCAGTGCCAGCTGTATTATAAATCATCACAGCAGGGTATTGCGAGAAGTTTTTAATTAGCAGTAACTGTGCCTGACTCAGATAAACCTCATTGGCTATGACATTGCCATTGTGTAAAGCTATGCTACTCAGCTTTTGCAAATGTGGTGGGCAGTAACTTAAAGCTCAGGAAAACAAATCCCCAAACACTGATCTGGTCATTTTGCTCCAGGAATCCAACCAGGGAGGTGCTGCAGACTCAGACAGTAAGGGCCGCCTGGTGGCTGGGGCTTGGGGGCTTTATTTTTTCATTCAATGGATAAATATCTGCTGAGGGGGCTGGGCATGGTGGCTCACACCTGGTAGACCGAGGCAGGTGGAGTTCCTGAGTTCATGGGTTCAAGACCAGCCTGAGCAAGAGCAAGATTCTGTCTCTAAAAATATCCGGGCATTGTGGTGGGCACCTGTAGTCCCAGCTATTTGGCAGACTGAGGGACGAAAATCGCTTAAGCCCAGGAGTTTGAGGTTGCTGTGAGCTGTGATGCCACAGAACTCTACTGAGGGCGACAAAGTGAGACTCTGTCTCAAAAATATATATAGCCGAGGGTCCCCCTTGGCTAGGCACTGTTCTAGGTGCTGGGATCACAATCAAGAAAGATGGGTGTCCTTCCCTCATGGAGCTGGGATTCCAGTGTGGGAGGCACACCCAGTTCTCAAGTCAAAAGGTGAGAAGTCCTCAGAGAACAACAGTGCAGGGAAATGGATAGTGACTGGGCTCCAATTCTCAGAGTCACCTCTGAGTCATCTTTTCTTTTATTTCCCACCTTGATCCAGCAGCTAAGTCTGATGGCTGTGCTTCCCTGTATTCATACTTTTTATTTTTGGAGACAGAGTCTCACTCTGTTGTCCTGGGTAGTGTGCCGTAGCATCATAGTTCACAGCAACCTCAAACTCTTGGGCCTGAGTGCTCCTCTTCCCTCAGCTTCCCAAGTAGCTGAGACTACAGGCAGTTGCCACCACGCCCAGCTAGTTTTTCTATTTATAGTAGGGGCCGGTCTCAATCTTGTTCAGGCTGGTCTGGAACTCCTGAGTTCAGGCGATCCCCCTGCCTCAGACTCCCAGAGTGCTAGAAGTACAGGGTTGAGCCACCTCGTCCAGGCTGCAATTTCAATTATGTGCAGAATCTAAGCACTGCCTCCCACCTGCGTGGTTACGACCCTGATGTCAGCCAGCATCACCTCTCACTGGTCTCCCACTGCCACTTCTGTCTTTCTCTAGTCTATTCTCAAACAACACGGCAGGCAGAGGGATCCTTGGACCAGATAAGCCAGAGCTTCATATCACTTCTCCGCCTAAACTTTCTCGCAGCTTCCCGTTTCACTTGGTGTAAAAGCCAAAGTCAGTGCAATTGCCTACCGGGCTAGCCACAGTCTGTGCGCCCCTTAATCCTTTGACTGCATCTCCTAAAACCCTTCCTCACTCCCTCTGCTCACCTACTTCCTCCCTGCGTGACCTTGAGCAAACTTGCTGAGGCTTCATTTCCTTGTATATAAAAGAAGTTAATAAATAACATCCTGCTCAAAGGATGGCCGCAGAATTAAATATTGTGAACATCAGCGGACCTCTTTGCCGACTTGCCCTGGCAATGGAGGCCCATTTGCTGTGCGTGGTGAGTGATTTCTGCTTTGTAAGCTTTCTTACTCTTGTAAACCTATCTTTCTCTTGCTCAATAAACTTTGTTTCATGCTTGCCTGAAGAAAATAAAGTAAATGTTGTGACATTCAATGAGATATTGCTTATAAAGCATTTAGCACATACTTGGCTCGTGGTGTTTTGAAAATGTTAGTGACTATTGTCGTCACTTCTAGTTCTAAGGTTCTGTGAGTCAGTGATATTTTTTTTTTTTTGGAGACGGAGTCTCACTTCGTCACCCTCAGTAGAGTGCCATGGTGTCATAGCTCACACCAACCTCAAACTCTTGGGCTCACGTGATTCTCTTGCCTCCGCCTCCCAGGTAGCTGGGACTACAGGCCCCCACCACAATGCTCAGCTATTTTTAGAGGTGAAGTCTTGCTCTCAAACCTGTCAGTCAGTGATTCTAAATTCAAAGGTAATCCAAAGATCAAGATATTTGTTAGACTTTTTTTTTTTTTTGAGACAGTTTAACTCATCACCTGAGTAGTACACCATGATGTCATACCTCACAGCAACTTCAGACTCCTGGGCTCAAGTGATCCTCCTGCCTCAGCCTCCTGAGTAGCTGAGACTACAGGCATCTACCACAGCACCTAGCTAGTTTTTCAATTTTTTTTAGTAGAGACAGGGTCTCCAACTTGCTCAGGATGGTCTAAGCTTAGGTGGGTTTTTTTTGTTTTTTTTTGAGACAGAGTCTCAAGCTTTCACCCTGGATAGAGTGCCATGGCATCACGCCTCATAGCAACCTCCAATTCCTGGGCTCAAACGAGCCTCCTGACTCTGCCTCCCAAGTAGCTGGGACTACAGGCGCCCGCCACAACGCCTGGCCATTTTTTGGTTGCAGCCGTCATTGTTGTTTGGCGGGCCGGGGCTGGATTCAAACCCGCCAGCTCAGGTGTACGTGGCTGGTGCCTTAGCCCATTGAGCCACAGGCGCCAAGCCTAAGCTTAGGTATTTTTTTCTAATCCACCTACCTCAGCCTCCCAGAGTGCTGGGATTACAGATGTGAGCTGTCGCATTTGTTAGACTTTCAAATTCTGAACCTAGAAAAAGTCAACTTGGAGATGATGGATTGATATTTTAACATATTGTGGTGTATTCCTTTTCCTGATGATGGAATAATTTATGCAGAAAATTGTATAAACTTATCTTTTTTAAAGAGGAAAGCAAAATGAGAGAATTTGAAGTGGAGGCTTTTTTCTATTCTGGAAACAAAGGAACTGTACAGCTGTCATCTCAAATCCAGATATTTCTCTGTATTTTGTTTCTTGGCTATTTGCCTATCTCTACATCAATATTTTTTTAATCTTTTTTTTTTAGAGACAGAGTCTCACTTTGTTGCCCTGGGTAGAGTGCTGTGGCATCACAGCTCACAGCAACCTCCAACTCTTGGGCTTAGGCGATTCTCTTGCCTCAGCCTCCCGAGTAGCTGGGACTACAGGTGCCTGCCACAATGCCCAGCTATTTTTTTGCAATTTGGCTGGGGCCAGTTTCAAACCCACCACCCTCGGTATATGGGGCCAGTGCCCTACCCACTGAGGCACAGGCGCCGCCAGGAATACTTCCTCACCCTGCCCCTGCGAAAGACAAATAAATAAATAAAATATCCTCTTAGATTCTGTGAAAGCCTGGACTCAGTGAGAAATTTATGCCAGGTGTCTGAAAGATAGACAGATATATATAAAGAGAGAGGTCGAGAGAGGAGAGAAAAAGGAGAGAGAAGGCAGGTTTTTCTTTTTCTTTTAGTGTGGTGACGGGCAGTGGGGGTGGGGGACAGAAACAGCGAGAATCATACCAGATTCCTCGTACATGGGGGAGGGTGGAGGTCTGCAGGTTGCTAAAGAAGTGGACCCCTGATTCCTCTCCTCACGGTTCAGTCGTGTTGGTAGGAGCAGAAGGAAACAGCCATGTTGTTCTGTTCCCTGCCGTTCACCTCACTGGTGCGGGAAGGACATATACCCTCGACAGAATGAGATGACCAACAGGCAGGGTTGTGATTGGTTTATTTGAATAATTCTGCAGGCCAGGTGAGGTGGCTCACACCTGTAATCCCAGCACTCTGGGAGGCTGAGGCAGGGAGTTTGAGACCAACCTCAGAAAGAGTGAGACCCCCATCTCTATTAAAAATACAAAAACTAGCCAGATGTTGTGGTGGGTGCCGGTAGTCTCAGCTACTCGGGAGGTTGAGGTAAGAGGATTGCTCAAGCCCAGGAGTTTGAGGTTGCTATAAGCTGTGACACCACAGCACTCTACCCAGGGCGACAGAGTGAGAATATGTCTCAAAAAAAAAAAAAAAAAAGTCTTAGGTTGGCAGGGAACTGAAGCCTGCTAGGTTGAGGAATAGATGGAGTGCAGCTGGTCTCAGTGACAGGGACACTAGCTGGGAGGTGGGACAGAAGCAGGGGAACTAGCTGGGGGACCCTTATGATCCTGTGAGGTTCAAATATTTCAAAGCAGCACACTAGATTTTGTGCCTTACAATACACATGTCACTTAGCTGGGCATGTTGGACGCCCTGAACCAGACTCAAGTCTTGCCAAGTCTTGCCAGTGCTCAAGTTTGAAAGCCAAATGTCAAGGCCATAGACTTTTGAGGATTCTCTGTGGAACTTGAAAACAGACAATGGCCCACAAAAGTGGCAACTGATGTGAAACAAAGGTCTGAACTTTGCAACACACTGTAAAGGAATTGTTTTTTCTGTTGCCCAGGCTTGGAGTGCCATGACCTCAGCCTAGCTCACAGCAACCTCAAACTCCTGGGTTCAAGTGATCCTCTTGCCTCAGCCTCCTAAGTAGCTGGGACTACAGCTACCCACCACAATGCCTGGCTAGTTTTTTCTATTTTTAGTAAAGACAGGGTCTTGCTGTTGCTCAGACTGGTCTCCAACTCCTGAGCTCAAGGGATCCTCTGGCCTTAGTCTCCCAGAGAGCTAGGATTATAGGTGTGAGCCACGGCATCTGGCTCCAGAGATTTCCCTAACTGTCTGAAACCAATAAGTCACCTGTAGTTTGCCGGAGGACTTTGTTTGTATGTTGGGGCACACCTTCTGGTTTTTCTAGAATTTGGAACAGGCAAGAATTGCCCCTAAAGCTTCTAGTTCAGTGATTTTCAACCGGTGGGCCGCAGCACACTGGTGTGCCACAAGAGGATCTTAGATGCGCTGCAAACATTTTTAAAGATCATTCATTACATTATTTCCAAAAGAAGTTGAAAGCATAATACGTATATTCTTATTTTTTACTCTTCCTTTTGATCAACATAATTTAAGTGAGCCGTGACAGTTTAACTATAGGTTCAAGTGTGCCGTGAGATAAAAAAGTTGAAAAACACTGGTCTAGTTGAAGGTAATAGGTTGCAGTTGGTGGTCAGTTCAGTTGTTGGAGAAAGTCGTGTGTATAGTGGAACTTTGGTTCACTTCAGGAGGCAGTTGTGGATGACCCAGAACATCAGGTCGCTGGTGACATTTGTGGGCTCTGTTAAATCACAAAGCTGGTGGGAACAAGGCCTGTCCTTGGCCGGCAGTTACTCTATCGGGGGTAGAAGAATATTGAAGTAAGGCAGGCAGATGTGCTGGGCTGTGCTGAGGGAGACCAGTGGGTGCTGGAGAAGTTGAGAAAGGTTTCCTAGAGCTGGCAGTGAGATGTCCAGTGGGACCCTCGGGAGTGGGTAGGTGGGAAGGGAGGTGGAATTTCAGGAAGGGAAGAACATGAACACAAATCCAGATGGGTGAAGGCAGATGTGCAGGCTTATATTTCGCTATTCCTCTGGCCCCCCCACTCCACAATTCTTTACACTACTTCTCATGCTCTTTCTCCCTCATTCAGGCAGTAGGGCTATTACCACAGAAACGCAAAGAGACAGAACTATCGCAATATTCAGCCTCGATGTTTCAAAGTAGGTTTTGTCAATTGAAACAGAGTTAAGGGTTCAAAAGGCCCAACTTTTGATGTGTAAGACATAGAATTTTTGAGCTTTGATCTAAGAATGAAGGACTCATGGGGTGACTAGTGCAATAAATGATAGGTTTGAGAAAAACGTGTGCTAGTGGTCTGGGGACCACTCTAAATTGTAGACTACAGGCCTCACCTTTTGTCTTCCCACCTTGTGAGGAAGCAAGCCCCTATGAAGTCATCTTTGTCATATCTTGAGGAGATTTCATCACTGTGTGGGATGTCAGGGCAGCTTCAGATTCCTAGGCCTCCCATCAAGGGAAGTGAGAGCAGTTTAAAGACTCTCTTCCACAAGTGGCTGAGAGGGATGGCAGAGCTCAGAGCAGGCCTGCCCAAACAGAGCCACCAGGATGCCACCAGGAATGGGAGCTGAGTACCAGGCTAAAGTCAGAACTTAGACATGAGCAGCAAGAGCAGCATGAGGTTTTATCTAGACAACCACCTTCTTAGCAGTACCATAGCAACAGTCCTGGGCCAGGAGGGCAGAATGGGAAATCTCTGAATTAACTGAATTTAAATCTGAAATGACTGAGTTTTTTCTAAGGGTGAAATAAACAATATTACCCTTCCTTTTCGTGGACTATGTTTTGTTTTCTGTGGTTTTTTTTTTGAGACAGTCTTACTCTGTCACCCTGGGTAAGGTGCTGTGGCGTCATAGCTCACAGCAACCTCAAATTCATGGACTTGAGCCATCCTCTTGCCTCGGCCTCCCAAATAGCTGAGACTATAAGTGATTGCCACAATGCCCAGCTAGTTTTTCTATTTTTAGTAGAGATGAAGTCTCTCTCTTTCTCAGCTGGTTTGAAACTCCTGAGCTCAAGCAATCCGGCAGCCTCCCAGAGTGCTAGGATTACAGGCGTGAGCCACCATGCCTGCCCTATATTAACTATATTAATTATGTGCTTAATATTATTTAAAATTTGCACTCTCACATGTGTGGCCTGAGAAATTTGTACATGCTGCAAAGATGTCTTTTTTTGCCTTATATCCATCTGACGGATACAATTTTTAAAATATCAAAACACTTCACAGACCAAAATTTTGAAAATTGTGCTTCCTCCATTCACTCATGAGTGTCTCTCTCTCTCATTTTTTCCTTTGAGACAGAGTCTCATTCTGTGGCATCATAGCTCACAGCAATCTCGAACTCTTGGAGTAGAGATATGTTCATTAGCTTACTCCTTTCTGCCTGTGGATGCTGCCAAGGAAGCATCGTTAAAGTCTCTTTTCCCATTGCCGTTATGTTTACGTCAGAGTCTTGTAAAGAGCCCAGAACAGCTGAAGAAGCTCTTCATTGGAGGGCTGAGCTTTGAAATGATGGATGAGAGTCTGAGGAGCCATCGTGAGCAGTAGGGAGCACTCACAGACCGGGTGGTAATGAGAGACCCGAACACCAAGCGCTTGGGCAGCTTCAGGTCTGTCACACCCTCGCCGTGGAGGAGGTGGAGGCAGCAATGAAGGCAAGGCCACAGAAAGTGGGTGGAAGAGTTGTGGAACCAAAGACAGCTGTTTCCAGAGAAGATCCTCAAAGACCTGGTGTCCACTTAACTGTGAAACAGATCTTTGTTGGAGGCATTAACGAAGATACTGAAGAACATCACTTAAGAGACTATTTTGAACATTATGGGAAACTTGAAGTGAGTCATTGAAATCGTGATGACAGAGGCAGTGGCGAGAAGAGGGGCTTTGTTTTTGTTACGTTTGATGACTGTGATTCTGTGGATAAGACTGTCATTCAGAAATACCGTACTGTGAATGGCCACAGCTGTGACGTGAGGAAAACCCTGTCAAAGCAAGAGATGGCTAGTGCTTCGTCCAGCCAAAGAGGTTGAAGTGGTTCTGGAAACTTTGGTGGGGGTCTTGGAAGCGGTTTTGGTGGAAATGACAACTTTGGCCATAGAGGAAACTTCAGTGGTTATGGCGGCTCTGGTGGCAGCCATGATGGTGGTGGATATGGTGACAGTGGGATGGCTACGATGGATTTGGTAATGGTGGGAGCAATTTTGGAGGTGGTAGATGCTACAATGATTTTGGCAATTACAACAATGGGTCATCAAACTTTGGACCCATGAAGGGAGGAAATTTTGGAGGCAGAAGCTCTGGCTCTTATGGTGGTGATGGATAATACTTTGCCAAACCACAAAACCAAGGTGGCTTTTATAGTAGCAGTAGCTATGGTGGTGGCAGAAGGTTTTAATTATTCCCAGGAAACAAAGCTTAGCGGGAGAGGAGAACCAGAGAGGTGACAGGGAAGCTACAGGTTACAACAGATTTGTAAACTAAGCCAAGCACAGTGGCGGCAGGGCCAGGCTGCTACAAAGAAGACATGTTTTAGACAATACTCATGAGTATGGGCAAAAAACTCAAGGACTGTATTTTTGAGTAATTGTATAACAGGTTATTTTGGTTTCTGTTCAGTAGAAAAGTGGAAAGCATCCCAAAAAAGGGTGTTAACGTAGGTTTTTGTTTTTTTTTTTGAGACAGAGCCTCAAGCTGCCACCCTAGTGCCGTGGCATCACAGCTGACAGCAACATCCAATTCCTGGGCTCAAGCCAGTCTCCTGCCTCCGCCTCCCAAGTAGCTGGGACTACAGGTGCCTGCCACAACGCCTAGCATTTTTTGGTTGCAGCCATCACTGTCGTCACCTGGCGGGCCCGGGCTGGATTCGAACCCGCCAGCTCAGGTGTACGTGGCTGGCGCCCCAGCCTGTTGAGCCACAGGCGCCGAGCCAACGTAGGTTTTTTTTTTGCACCCATGCTATTGATTGCTAAATATGATAGTCTGATCTTGATGCTCAATAAATGTGTCTTTAAAAAAAGAAAACTCTTAGAGTAAAGAAATACTCTTGCCTCAACCTCTCAAGTAGCTGAGACTAGTCTCAGGAATTTTTCTTGCAACTGTCTTTGGCACCACTAGATGACCAATTTCTATGTGAAATACATAGTTGTTTGTCTTTGTTTTTTGATTTTACTTTTTACTCCAACTAGTATTAACCAGCCATGGCTCTGAATGCTTGTTATGTCCCCAAATCACGCCCCTTCACAAAGTTAACATCTGATTTGCTGGTGATTCATCTGCCTCTTTAGGGAGATTTAGCAAACTGACATTACATGGACCTGCGCGCATAAAGACAAAGCTGAAGAATTAGCTAGAGTTAGGCATTTGCTGCAAGAAAGTGAGTACAACTAGACAACCTTCTAGAAAGAACTTGGTTGGCATATACTATGGCCAAACTCCCCAGTCTTTTGGGAGGGGGACAAAATTAAAAGTCTTTCCTCCCACCCCCAGGGAAGCTTACTATGTGTCAACTAAAAAAAAAAAAGTCTCCCCTTCACTCGTCCTGCCTTTTTATTTGTTCTGAACAAATAAAATCAGTGGAGTCTCTTGCATTAAAATTTTATGTATTCTTGAATAGTAAGTAAATAAATAAGCTTGAGAGCTTTCCAGAAAAATCTCTCTCCACCTGTAGTCACAGACCCCCCATTCATTCTATCCCTCCCAAGTCCCCTCTTTCTACTGATATCATTATGTAAGACATAGAGAGGGGAAGGAACAATGTAGAGTGGGCAAGGAACAGCAAGACATAGGGAGATGGGGCCCATTACGATCAGAGAATG
>CAUYON010032745.1:0-32145 GCA_963573935.1 Arctocebus calabarensis
TACCCAATAAAGGAATTATAGGATCAAATGGCAGATCTATTTTTAGATCTCTAAGTATTCTCCAAATGTATTTCCAAAAGGAATGTACTAGTTTGCATTCCCACCAACAGTGTAGAAGTGTTCCCCTTTCTCCACATCCACAGCACGCCTAATTTTTGAAGGCATATTTGCTGAAGCATCTTTTCCTTTTTGATACATAATATGATTTTCTGGAAAATCCTTAATGACTTACCTCTGAGATGCTTCTGCATCTAAATTGCTTAATGGCTGCCGCCCCTTAGGTCCTGCCTCATGAGAGGGACCCCGGGGCGCTGCCAACAACATTATCACTCAGGTAATTTGCATGAATAGCTCTTTAATAAACACCCAGCCCCCTTATCACTCTTCCCCACAGGATCCCCATTAGCCAGCAACTTAATTCAAGCTTGGAAGATTGCCATTATGGCGCCCTTTGTTCTGTCCATTGCCTAATTTTCCCTTCAGTGTGACATTTTTTGCAGCCTATGACTTGTTTCTTGACTGACTGACATGCATGACTTTTTTCATAATAAGTGAGAGTGCGGATGAGCTCAGTCCATTCCTGTTAGGAGTGTATTCATTTGGCGACACACTAGAATTCGGTGGGATATTTTCAAGACAATCTTAAAGTCATCTTTAAAAACAAAGTACAGTGACTTAAAAAATCGATGTCAACAACTTGACTTTAGAGTACACGTGACAGGGGACACATGTAAAGACCAAATCACCAAGCAAAATCAACTTCATTGTCAAAATAGTAGCTCTCATTTTACCAGTTTACTAATTGAGTTATCTGTCCACTATTTGCCCCCAAATCTGTATTGAAACAGTAGTCTGAATTGAAATAGATCATTTAATAGAAACGTGTGGAATACCTCAGAACTCTTGAAATCTTACAGATAATGCTAAGTCAGTAAATTTTCACCACAGTAGCACTGGTCCCGTCTGCAGCTCTTCTTACTCAATTGGTGTGGGCCAAGGCCTGGGCACAGATCATTTTTAAAAGCTCCTTAGGTAATTCTAATGTCCAATCAGTATTGAAAACCTCTGTAGAAAATTTTCTCTGTTGTGCCTATAGACAGCATCAAACTGTTATTTTCTAATTATTGTAGGACTGAGTTGTCATTCAAGTTGGTCCTTCAATACATTTTTCTTTTTAAAAAATTAGATCTTCTGTGTTTGTTGAACATTAGCACATTATTGGCTGGACTTAATCATGATGGCCTGTAAGTTTGTGAAATGTGTAATTCCTGTGACGTAAGAATCAGGAGCATTGATTTCCACTCAATCTATATTGTTTAGGAATAATGATCTTAAATTTGCATAATGGACTGAAAACAGGATTCTATTGGCAGGTTCCGGTAGATAAATGCAGAGGGTTCCTGTACATAGCCTGTTCCTCCTTCAGGGAACGTCCTCCTACTTAATTCCCACTGCCACCACATGCTCGTCCTTTCTTCCTTTACGCCTAGTCTGCATCATGACACCTCCTCCCCTAACACCCCCCCCCCCCAGGCAGCTCCAGCCAGGCAGCTCCTTCCATCTCTCCATCTTCGCTGTGAGGTTAACGCCTTGAGTAACCCTGCCTGACTGTCCTCCTCTCCACCCAGTGGGCTCTACATCCTCCTTGTGCCCCCAGACCCTGTCCATGCATGGCGACATTTACCCAGGCATGCTGGCCTCTTTCCTGGTCTGCATCTTGCACTAGGAAAGCCTCTCCAGGACCGGGGCTGTGTTGTCCTCACGATAGCAGCTCTGGCAGCTGGCACATAGTAGTAATACAATGATAATACAAATTTCAAAATAATAATAGCCAACAGTTCTGTATTGCTTACTACATAATCGCCACTTTCTAAGTATTTTATGTTATCTACTAATACAAGTCTCATAAACAATATTTATGTAGGACTTACTGCTATTTATTCCCATTTTGAGCATGATAAAGTGAGATGAAACAAAGGTTTGCGAACTTGAGTATTTAAGGTCATACAGCAAGAGCAGTTGCTGGGATTTGAACCTAGGCAGACTGTCTCCGGGGTCCACTAGTTCTTAATGAATATTGTTGAATAAACAACATATGTAAGGAAGTACAGAGTCCTAGGGCCCTGTGCATATGGTGTCCCACTTAGGAGTGCTCAGGGATTATGCTGACATGGAGAGAGAGAGAGACAGAGAGGTTGTTAGAATAAAATACACAGACGCCAATCTTGACAAGTCAGTCAAGGACATGTTTGGATGATGAGCTAAGAGGTCGCATCAGAAGAGTAAAACTTCAATACTCTGTCATAAGGTTTTGAACCAGTTTGTCTTCTATGTAAGAAGAGAGGACAAGAAATAGTATCAAATCTACCTCTGGTGTACTTGGACCATTTGCAACTCTGTAGGTGACCTGTCGAGGAAGGTTTGAGAGTTGTTACGTCTCAGAATTCTTTACATTGTTAGTAGGGTAAATATAAAGCAGAAGGGATTTTCTATGTCAAATACTATTTGGGGGCTGCATGGAGAGAACCTTAGTATTAGTCCTGGTACTTTTGTAACAAATTACCACAAACATAGTGACTTAAACTGACAGGAACTTATCTCACAGTTCTGAAAGTCGGAAGTCTGACATGGGTTTTGCCTGACCAATATCAAGGCATATGCAGTGTTGTGTCCCTTTTGGAGACTCCAGGAAAGAATCTATTCCCTTTCCTCTCCCAGAATTCATTGGTTCGTGACCCCTTCTTCCATCTTCAAAGCAGGAGGGTAGCATCTTTGAATTTCTCTCTTATTCAGACTGCTTTGCTGCTCTTTTATAAGGACCTGTGTGAGTACAGAAGGCCCATCTGGATTATCCAAAATAATCTCTCCATCGCAAGATCCTTGATTTACTCACATCTGCAAACATCTGTTTGCCATGTAAGGTGACACATTTATAGCTCTGGGTAGATCTTTGGGGGCCTTTATTCTGTCTACTAGAACCTTTTATCAAAAATCTCCAAGAAAGGTATTTCTGATTGAAGGACACCCTCAGAAATTCTGCATGGGGATACTGTGGAAAATAAAACTATAGACTCAGAATTTTTTTCAAACTTAGAATTAAAGTAAAGCACTACTCTCCATGAGAATTACGTTGCAGAGAGAACAATGGGGAATTATTAACAAGAGGTGGGGAAATTCCACGCTTCAATTCCATAACATGTAAAAATTATTTGAACAATATACCATGAAATACTATTCAGCCATTAAAAAAGATGGAGACTTTATATGTTTTGTATTAACCTGGATGGAAGTGGAACACATTATTCTTAGTAAAGCATCACAAGGATAGGGAAGGAAGAATCCCATGTACTCAATTCTGATATGAAGACAATTAACGACCCAGTACTAGAGAGAATCCTCTAGTTTCTTGAGACATTTACCCACTCATTCATTCCATCTGCATTTACTGCGATGCTTCCAAGTAACACAAATAGTTCTAAGCGCTGGGTGTACAACAGTCATTTCAACACAGCCCCTACTCCTGACAAACTTGGTCTTCTAGGAGAAACAAACATGAAAAAAATAATTATCTTGTAGCATAGTGGGAAATCAGGCTTCCCTGGGAGATAATGCCTTGTTTATATCCAGCACTTCCTCTGGAGTAGGCAGACCTAGCTGTGCATGGCCTCTGGGCTATTTTACAAGTCTGCAAATTGTAGGCAACTGATAGGAATGCAAAATAATTCTCCTCTCCAGATATACAAATGCCATCCTGTCTAATAGAGATTCAATTGACGTCTGACTCCCACTATGGAGTTTTACCTCCATTGACAGACATTGATTTCAATATTCCTGATTTATAAATGTATCCATTTTTTGACTTCTTTGAATTGGTTATAACATCTTTGCTAGTTTTCTCCTTAACAATGAAATACAGTCTTTAATATATGCTCATTTTTATCTCTGTAAGAGAGTTATTTTACCTTTGCTAGGCTTCAGTACATGATATTCCAAAACTTGGCACCCTGAAAATATTGAATGTTGAAGGAATTTGAGAAACAGAGTGGACAGGAGGGACCCTCTGACCTTCCTCTGAGCAGATCATAAATACTCTTGTCAGAGGCCCTGTCCCCATCCTGGAGGAAAGGGGGTGCTTATCTCTAAGGAGGAAGGGACAAGGAGGGGACTCAGAACCAGGCAACCTTGCAGAAGTCAACGTTTCTCCCACTTTCGTACGCTTACTTCACACACCCTGTGTCTTATCACATTTCTCCCTGACCTTCCACTTTTCATCAAGCCTAGTATTTAAACACTCAGGTTTAACTATCTCTTGATTTCTCCAGTTCCTGATGAAGTCTTCCCAAGTCATCTAAAATTTATATTAAGTGAGTTGATAGGCTTTCCCCTGTTCATCTGTCTCTCATTATAGGGATCCCAGTCAAGAACTTAGAAGGATAACAACATTCTCTTTAGAAATTATCTTTTCTTCCTCTATTTTTTTTTTGGTGGTATAAATTTATGGGGCATAAGTACAATTTTATTACCTGCATAGAATCCATATTAGTGCAGTTAGAGTTTTGAATGTTATCTGTCACCTGAATAATGTTCATTATGCATTGGGAAGGCAGGAAGGCAGAAAGGAAGGAAGGAAGGAAAGAAGGAAGAAAAAGCAAAGCAAAGCATTCTATTGTGGGCAAAGTGCTTCACTCTCCCCCCTTCACCTTCTGAGTCCCTGTTGTCTACTGCTACACACTCTGTCCACACGTATACATTATTTGGCCTCTGCTTATAAGTGACACATGTGAGATCTGTCTGTGTCTGACTGGTTTCACGTAAGATAATGCCCTCCAGTTCCACCTATGTTGCTGCAAAAGACACGATGTCATTCTCTCTTATGGCTGAGTAGGATTCCGTTGTGTATAAGCACCCCCCTTCCTTCACTCAGTTGTCTGTTGATGGACATTTAGTTTGATTCCGTCTCCTTGTATTGTGAACAGTGCTGTGATAAACATACAGGTGCAGGTGTCTTTTCCATATAAAGGTTTCTTTTCCCCTGGGTAGATACCCACTAGAAGAATTCCGGATCAAATGGTAGTTCTATTTAGACAGTATAGAGATTAGAAATGATCTTTTAACAGTACACTTCCCATCAGCGTGGCAGATGGATTAAAGGTAGCAAATCCCTTCTGGCTATAAACACATGGACTTGCTGGATAAATATCTAAAAAAAAAATTTTCAAAATAGTATATACATAGCCAAACTCGAATCCAAGAAAGGCAAAGCTCTAGCTGCCAGAAATGAAGAAGAAAGTCATGGCCATGAGCTGGAGTTGAAATTCTGCAGCTCAGAGAAAATGGGTGGTACACAGATCTCACCTATGCCTGTGCAGGTCCATACCTAGTGGTAAAGGGGGAAAGTCCCTTTGACAGAGCTGGGAGCTGGAAGGAGGTTAGAATATATGTGAATGGATAGAGGAAAATCATTGCTAGCAGCCTGCCCAGGGCAATGTGTAGAAATTGCATTATCAAAAGATGGGGGCCTTTAGACCCCATGTTGTGTAGGTGAGGGACCTGAATCTGAGATAGTCACCTGATAGAAACCTTCAGCCAAGAAACTACATTTAAACATCATGTAGAACCAGCAAATCATATAGGACCCTAACAGGAAGATTTTTGGAATAGTTCAAGCAAGATATGTTGAAGGTAGGACTAATACAGTGGCATTGAGGATCAAGAGAAGTTGGGATGGGGTCAGGAATCTTCAGGAGGCCAGACAGCCAGAGCCAGCCCAGGTTTTCCTGTGGAGAAAGGGAGAGTTGTCTATAATAATTCCCAGGGTTTTTACTCCATTATTGGAGAAAATGATGGTGTTGCTAACAAGAATGGAAGGGGAGAGAGTGAAGAAACAGGTAGTTGGGCTGGGATTAGAGATGATAAGAGTTCCAGCTTTGCGTTTGAGTTATGTTGAGTTTAAGGGGCAGGTGGACATGCCCAGCAAGCAGGTCTGCGACTGTGGGGATGATCCAAGCTGGGACAGAAATTTGGGGATCAGCAGGTAGCAACAGCAAGAAATGGGATTTCCCAGGGGAAGTGTGCCAAGTAAGAATTATGAAGGAATAAAGACAGAATTTCAAGGAACATGAACCTCTAACGGATGGTTTCAAGAAGGATAACCCACGAAGTAGACTGAAGATCAGTGGCCAGTTAAGTAGGATGAGAAAACGAGGTCATGGAAGCCAACTTCGGAATTTCTAATCAGAGGCCACAGTGATAAGAAGAATGGAAAACTGTCTGCTGGCCTTTACAAGTAGGAGGCTGTCTGTGGTTGACAGCAGGCCTCGTGCCTCTGATCTGGGGCAAAAGCCAGATGTTAGTGGTAATTTTTTCTTTGCAGAGCCCTCTACCACAAAAGCTTAATATTTTCCCTAAGAGCGTTATCCTTTTCAAAGACAGAGACCTGCAGAGATGAATCTCCAGCATACACTCACTCCCCCATTTAATCAATATTTATTGAGCACCTCCTATTATAAAGAACTCAGCCAGACAGTGAGATGTAGGAATCCATAGAGACCCAATCTGCAGTGGAAGGAGCTTAAGCTGAGTGAGGAAAATAGAGGAAAATAAATAATTACAGCACAGCCATGCTGGGCACAGGGCCTTGTGCCTCATGACAGCCTAGAAGTGGAGTCGGGCAGAGCGCCCAGGAGGAAGTGATTTCCTGGCCTCGTCTTACATAACTGCTAACATATCAGGAGTCAGGTTTCATTCTAAGCACTAATGATTGAATTCATCTCATTGTCACAACCACCTCACAGGGTAAGCAGTGGCATGATTCACATTTCACAGATGACAAGACTGAGGTACAGATGACCAGCTGGGGATCCCACAGCTAGAAAGCGACAGTGCTGGGGTTTGTGTACAAGGACCCTGCTTTCAAAAGTCATGCTTAAAACTGCCACACCACCTTGCCCCTCCAAAGGCAGCTCAGAACTCATTCAGTGAATGAGGAGGGCTGGGTGTTCCTAACCCAGAAAAGTGCACCCACTAAGGCGAGAAGACACGGAGGGGTGTGGTTTGGGAGGGTTCCATTCACAGCTCCCCCAGGGGAAAGGCATTTCCGTACTACTCACTAACCCACATTATGCTTTCAGTTTATTTATTTTTTGTTTAAGCAATGAAATTTACTTTTTATTCGTTATTAAATCATAACTGTATACATTAATGCATTTATGGAGTACAATGTGCTGATTTGATATACAATATGGACTGCTTACATCTAACTGATTAACCATCTCCTCGCTTACTTATTTGTTGTGGTAAGACAGGTATACTCCAATAAAGAGTATAAACTCTTCTTAATAGTTTAGAAATGTCATCATTGCGTTATGCACATTAGGTGAGGTACCCCCCACATACCCTCCCTCTTCCAGACCTCCCCTCTCCCTCCTGTTACCTCCTTCTTTCTGGACTATAGTTATGTTTTATCATTCCTATCCATGACGGTGATTCCTCGAGAGGTCTGGGCCACGACAAGTCTGTGCTGAAACAGTGACACGGGTACAGATTGGGGAATGTGGTGCGAGGGAGTCATGCTTTCATTTTTAATCAGATGACGGGTTTTTTCTTTCAACATCACACACGCTACTCCACTGCACTCCAGCGGCTCACACCTGCTCTGTCCACCACACAAACTTCTTTGCCTCTTTCCACACTTCAGAGCCGTCTCCCCTTCCACTCCCCAGATTTGACTCCAGCTCTGATAATTTTCAAATTCCGCTCCCAAACCTTTCCTCTGTCTACATGGTGTATCTTCTCCATGGCATTCCTTCTAAAACTGTCAGGTGGAGGGACAGAAACCTGATGCATCCCAGAACGTGCCTTCCAAACTACTCATCTGCAAATCCGACCCCCGAAAAGAGCTGCGATGTATTGTCATTGGAGAAGACTCATAATCTCCTTTCTCTACTAGTTACTTATTCAATATTTATAACTCACAACTGCCATTTCTGCTAAGAAAGGATACTTAATAATCATTTATTTAGGACTAAAAAACAGTGTTTCAGATTCAAAATGTTTCTCTATATGGATACTGCTTGTCCCTCATCTAAAGGGGTCACCAAGAAGGGGGCAGCTTTGGAGATTGGAACGAAGTTTTACTGAGCATGATGCTGGACCGCTACAGAAACTGGAGCTCTCCCGGGCAGGACAGGATGCTTACTTGGGGTGTAAGTGTCTGCCTAACTTGCTTGTTTGCTGTGAAAGTTTTGTGAAAATATTTGCCATCTTCACCAGGAGAGTTTTCAGCAGCAGATTTAATTTGGAGGAACGAACGGACCCTTACTCTCTGCTTCCTACCCCTCCTCATCCACAGGGGTGCCCTTCACATCTTTGACACCCCCAGAGGACTGTTTCTAATACCTCCCTCGATGCAGTCGAGTTATTTCAGAAATAATCATATTTTCCTGTTGTGTTCTTTAGTTTGCAAATAATTGAAACATAATTTCAATTTTAAAGATACTCAAATTCAGTACAATATTTTATCTATGAGTAAGATTTGCACTTACCTAACAAAAACAGTACACCCTGAAGTCTGCACTCTATTTCATTGTCTTAGAATTGAGTCACAAATAAAAGTTCAAAGTGGCTGCACAGAGTGACAGAGCTGCAATAAGTCAGATTGTTTTTGTGATCACTGCCTCTTAGGAATGTACTATTTACACACAGGCATTTGAGTGCCACAGGGGTGAGGGACATGAACAACACCCAGAGTGACTCCAGATAATTCCGAACCAGATCCCTAAGTGAAGCCCCTTGACCAAATGCAAACTTCACAGAACAAATCCCTTTATTAAAATTTGGTTTCAGGCAGGGTGCAGTGGCTCATACCTATAATCCTAGCACTCTGGGAGGCCAAAGTGGGTGAACTGCTTGAGCTCCGGTGGGTGCCTATAGTCCCCACTCCCTGGGAGGCTGAGGCAAGAGGATCTCTCGAGCCTAAGAGTTTGAGGTTGCTGGGAGCTAGAATACCACGGCACTCCAGCCAGGGTGACTGAGACTCTGTCTCCAAAAATAAATAAATAAATAAATAATAAAATAAAATAAAATTTGGATTGAGACAAAGCTCACACTCAAGGATCTAGAGGGCCAATGTAGTCCCAAGGCCACAGATTCCCATCCCTGAATTAGATACTTCCCCCCTAGATAAGGACATGTGGTCGAGTCTGTACAGGTCGGAGCCCATCTGTCCAGCTCAAATTACCTCCTGCGTAGAATATAATGTTTATGAAGAGTCGAGTGATAAAAATATGGTAATCTGAGGTTTACATAGATTACTGTTAAAAGGCAGCAGTACCGTAGCAATGGTTTAATCCTTACACAGATGGAAGGTGTGGGGGGAGAATCAGTTTATCTCTGATATTGTTTTGCAGTCTTGATCCTTGGTGATAAAAAGTAAAAAGCAGACTGACTTTCAGTTGGGGTTGTTATAATTTCCTTACGGTTCCTACAGGTTGACCCCTCATCATCTACAAGGGGCAGATTGCTCCCGCGGACCCACAGTCTGGCCCTCCAGGGTACTCCGCGGCTCCTGCGTCTGGGTTCACAGCCTCACTTCTCCTTACCTCTGGCACTTTATTTAGCTATGCTTCGTGTATGTCCTTACCGTTAAATTATGTAATTAATTGACATTTAAGAAAGGGATTTAGGCCTTGTGCTGTCAACTGGAATATGGTATAAACTCCTCCTCGAGGGTGGAGGCACATTCCTCCCTTTCAAGCTCAAAGTGAGGTTGGCAGAGCCACATCCCCGAACACTCTCCAGGAGAGCCCTTCCCTGCCTCCTCTGACGGCGCCAGGTGTTCCTCGTGTGGGTCTGAATAACTCCCTCCACGCTCTTCCTCTGTCTGCACACGGCCTTCTTCTGTGTTTCTGTTCCTCGTGCCTGTCTCCTTCTCATAAGGACTCCTGCCATTGGATAGGATACTCCCCTATGCAGGATGGCCTCATTGCAAGAGATGTGGAGATTCTGAACTGCATATGCAAAGATTCTTTTTCCAAATATGGTCACATTCACAGGTTCTTGGGGTTAGGACAAAGGCATATCCTTCGGTAGCCATTATTCAACCCACTACCAGCTGTGGTAGTGTTGAGCCGATTCCCCTCACAAAGACGTTTCCTCAGAGGCAAGCAGTGGGAGGCCAGGGTACTACAAAAATATTGTCAATAGGTGGGGTGTCGCTCCAACAATCCTGAGACCCTCCAGGCACATAAGATGGGGCAGGCGACTTCTGACCTGGTCCCTTTCACGGCTGAGGGATGAGGAGCCAGAGCCGCAGGATGGAAACCACAGGTATTCAGTAGGACAGCTGGGCTTGAGAGAGCTGAGGAGCAAAGGCTGAGCAGAGCACAGTTTTTCTGGGGATGGCTTTTTCCTTGAGGAATATTCCGGGCCCTTTTTTGTCATCTATCAGTAGTTCCCCAGAAACGTTAACAAAGGGCTCTGTCACAATGAAAGGTCTCTGGACTCGGTGGTCCATGAAGACTCAATGAGTCCATTTTCTCTCCCTTGTAAGCTGTTCCACTCCCACACTAGCAAAGGCACATTCATTATCTTGTCACAACTGTGCTAAAGGATAAATTGTAAAATAATGGTGCTCTGCACCACAGCCCTAATTGCCTCCAAACTATCGTATGCTTGCTTTCTTAGCATGGGTACGAATAAAGTCAGAAGATCTGGCTGCATTTGTTTTTCAGTTCGTTTGGTCAGGAATACATACGGGAAAAAGTCACTGGCAATTTCCAAGTGCCCCTAAGGTTCAAGATAAAGTTAGTTATAATCCCTCCTAATACCAACCAGAAGGAGTTACATTTCTAACAACTACCACAAATTTTCTCTAAAAGATAGATCTTTTCAAAAATAACTTTCTAGACTTGTTTTGCTGCATTCCCCAGACACTCAACTTCCCTTATCAGCTTTTGAGGTATGATCAAAAATCTTATTTACAATTTCTGTGAGTGAGAATACGATTCCTCCAGCTCTGTTTACCCCCATGACACCAGAGAAGCAATAGTTCTGAAACCCATCAAGTCAACAGTGAAGTGATTTTCAAAGTCATGTCTTTATTTTTTTCCCCAAAATAGTATATTGGGCATTTGTTTTTCTCTTTGATCATTTTATGGTATCTTGAATTTTCTCATAGCTCTTCATTTTGAAATACCACAGCTTTTAACTTTCATATATTATTAATAAGAAAAAAAATGATGGAAAATAAAACAATAAGCCCTTTGTCTACAGTTTTTCATGCCTACAGTTGAATGCTATAACCACTAGGGTTTTAAAGTAAGCTTTTGAAGCAAGGTTTTGAAACAAGAAGAAATTCACTGCCTGTTAGGTATGAAATTAACCATTTATGTCTATAGCATTAAAGCAAAAGGGAATTACAAAATAGAAACTATAAAAAGACATTCAGTGTATAAATATGTCTTCTAGGAGTGCGTGTGAAACAGACTGCTGAGATCAGAGTAATTCTAGATCTTATTATAAATCTATTGTGATATCGGTTATTGAATAATAATATCCTGTAGTCTTAGAGGAGAACAAGATACATAAGCCAAATTACTAAGGTTCAAGAATTGACAGGGGAGTAGATTAATGGGATCAGCAAATCCAGATGTCTCAAGCAATCTGGAAATGATAAAACCATATAGAACTTTAGGAAAGGTAACCTTTCAGAATTTAAGTTTACTTAAACTTGCCAAACTGGAAATTTGTTAGGTAAATATCAGTCTCTCTCTTCCCCCATGTTTTATAAGATTAGTGATGAATTATGCAAGTAGGATTTTTTTGCTTGCTAGCAACAGAAGATGGCTGGAAAGCTTAGAGAGGAAACAGAAGACTCCATCAAATGGACCTCAGCAGCTCACAGAATTAAAAGAAAAGGTGAAGAATTAGTTCTTGAGAAAGGACGTGAGCCAAGGGGAGGTGAGATGTGGTGGGAGAACATAACAGGAGGCTGCTCCATCAGGATCACAAGGATGGACAGACGTCAGTCACTCTTGATCTGTGTTCCTCAGCCACAACTCCTGTTCTGGGGAGATGACACCTGCCTGACTGGACAGGGTCACATGAGAACCCCATGGCATGAGCAGGGCTGGCACCTTGATGGGCAGTCCCAGCAGGATTGTTAGCCCCAAATGGGAAGGAATTGCTTTACTAAATTGGGATGTTGTTACCAAGAGAAGGAGAAACAGATACTAGGTGCACAAAAGCAAGTGATCTCGCCACGGTATGCAGCAGTGTTTGGCAAACTGCATAGTGCCACGGAAATACCAGTCATGAGCATGATCGCTCTAAGGATGGCCAGAGTTCAAAAAATAGAAAAAGAAAATGGCTTAGTTCTAAAACGGAAAGAAGTAAACTATGGAAAGTTGTGGCTAGAAGAGTTGGTGGGTTTCAGCACACACCTATGAACAAGGAGAAACTGAAGGTCTAAATAGGGAATAACTGAAGATGAGGGGCCCAGAGAGTGGGGAGAGGAAGGGATTTCAAAAGTAGAGGACCAGCCAACACTCCCCTCTCTGAGTAGGAAGCAGAGATCAGAGAAAATAAGTAGGAAAGGGAAAATCTTTTGGCAGAGAGAAGTCCAGGTACCCCCTATATAAGTCGATTCTTTTAGCGTTTTAGCAAATGAAAGGTGGTGCTCAGGGTGGGGGAAGGGGCTGCCCAGAACACAGAAAGGGAGAGGAGAAACCCAAGATGCAGAAGCAAAACAAAGAGAAGAAGAAAATCTGCAATGTTTTAGAATTTGGAAGCAGAAACAATCAATTTCCTGCTAGACTTTGCAGAGAAAACATGCCGTCCTTATTCTCACCTGTCACAAGGAGTATTCACATGAGGGAGACTCATCCACCCAGCTGCCTGTCTCCTCTTAGAAGATTGTGTAATAAAGGATTTAATCTTATTTAAGCTGCTGGGAGGTAATATGTGTTTGACTGGGGTCTTTGCGCTAGTTAAATTAGTGACAAGATTACTAAGGGTGTGGGATGGCCTCGCCAGAAAGATCTTCAGTGTAGTTTATGGTTAAGGCTTTGGTTCCCACAGTAGTCGTTGACCTACAGACTGAGATCAATCACATGGACAATGAACAAGCTGTCCTAGGTGGAAGACGCTTGTGTGCTTCATACACTGATACTGGGAAGTAGCAGTTTTGACCTCACAGCGAGAGGACACAGAAGCTCCATATTTGATGCTTCCCTGACTCCACCCTGTGTGTTCCCCCTTTTGGCTAATTTCAATCCGTATTCTTTCCTTGTAATAAACAATAACCATGAGTATAATAGTTTCCAGTTGGTTTTGTGAATCCTTCTGGAAAAGTATCAAATGTGATGGTAGTTTGGGTAAAGCCCCAAACTTGCTGTTGGTGTCAGGAAGGAGGCAGGACTGGTGGCTATTCCTTCTGTCTTTACAGTTGGCCCAACTTCGTGCAGGGAAATTGGCATGGAATTGCTTGTTGCTTGTCAACCTGAAACAAATGTGTGAGACGAGGAGGAGTGACCCCAGTAGAAGGTAAGGAAGACCTGCCACCAAGGCTGCTCCATCTGAGATCCTCAGAAGGAAATCCCTGGCCTGCCACCCGTTCAGAGAGTCATGGCCACTCCGGGACACAGGAGATGACAGGTGCAGAGAGAAAAGTACAGAATGCAGAGCCGCAGTCCTCATTCAGCTCCGTTCAGAAATGGCCCTCTCTGACCATTCCCCCACCTCCAGTCACACTCAGGTCACCTATTTCTGGGTCCACTGACCAAGAAGAGCCATAGGAGCCAGAAGGGAATTTCTCTCACACTCACAGGTCCTGCCCTCTTAGAAACCTGAGACCCAGCCCTGCTGTTTACAAAAGAGTCATCTATCATAATGGCAGATCCAAGATGGCCACAAATTCTTTGAAACTCCTCCTGTTGAAACCTGGGATTTACATTCCCTCCCACTTGACCTGAGCATATTCTGTGACTGCCATAACCAATAAAATATGGGGGAAGCGATGGCCAGTCATTCTCTGAGCTCAGGCCCTGAAAGACTAACAGCTCCATGTCTTGTCTCTTGGAGCATGGCTTTGGGGAAACCACCCAACATGGAAGAAATTCAAGGGAGCTACTTGAAGAAAAGTGACTGGCCAGCCTCAGCTGCTGCAGCCATCTGAGCCCCAGGGTCAGGCATGAGAGAAAGGGGCTCTCTGGACATTCCAGCCCCATATGATGCAATCTAGAGAAGAACCAAGGAGCGAGCAGCCAGAACTGACAAGGCAGCAGGCGTGTGGCCCCCACTGAGCTATTTCCACTATCATTATCGGAGTCATTCCAGCTGAGGCCCCAGACAACGAATCATCTCCACCGGATCCAGATTTCTAACCTACCAAATGACAAGAGATAATAAAATGGGCATTGTTTTATGCCACTAGCTTTTAGGAACCTTGTTATATGGCAGCATAATAACTGTAATGCTGTTTCATAAATGGGGCCAGCTCTCTGATACCCGTGAGTCTCTCCTTTTTCTGCCTCTTGGGGTCTGGTTCTCTCCACATGCAAGACCAAAGCTGACCTCTGACACCCACAGAGGGCGCAAGAATTCAGTCCCCTCACATGGGGATCCCCCACTCCCACAGGAAAACAACCTTCTTATACTCACAGAAAACTACCCTTGACATGCACACAGGGGAAGGATCTTTTCCTATGTGGGTGCTTAGACTTCTTACACACTTGGAACACCCTATTGCACCCCCTCCGAGACTGGTGCTTGTTTATATGACCTGTCCTCAGAGACACATGTCTCTCACACAAACAGGGGTCAGTCTCCTTCTCTCTCTCCCACACACACTATCTTTCTCCTCTCAGCTACAATCTGTACTTAACAGTGATTTTGTAGAGACCACAGGCTCCCTTTAGAATCTGACACATGAGTGAATCCTAATGACAGACATTTCAGGTCCCTTAGGAGGAGAAGGTGAAGATAGGGTAGCCCTCTGGACAAAGAAGTAGAGTTGAGCATGACGCCGGGGCCATGTTGTCACAGAAGGAGACCTAAGATGCAGAATATTTATCCCCCATCATCACTGGGAACACAACTTTTCATCACTATTCTACTTACTGAGCTGCAATTGTTTCATCTTACAATGTGGCACAATCGCCTTGCAGAGCACACCCTCCAATAACTGCTGTTGACATGTTCAAACCCGTGCCCTAACCTCTTCCAGTAACCTACTCTATCCTGTGTGACCCGAGAAAAGGGAACCCAACTCCCTCTTCCACTTGGCCAGTGATGCCGAGAGTTTATATCCTGAATAAAGCAGGGGAAAGTCCTTGCGGGCTATCAGGACTTATTTAACTCCTGGGTAAGAATAAATAGCCAGCAGAAAGGGATGTGGTTAGTGACACATTTGTGAGAATGCCAGCTCCACTAATAGTTTTCAGGTCCAGGTCAAAAAGAAGTTAGGAACTGAGTCAATTAAAAACCCTTTGTACCTTATCAGAAACAATCTGTGTTACTTGTCTGGAGGCTCAGCTGTGATCATCCAGCTGAAAAGAAAGCTGACGGAGGTGGCTGCCTCCTTTCCTCAAAAGGCACACCCAGCAATCTTCACAATTATGCTCTACTGCCACTTAGACTTAGATGACTCCAAACAAGTGCAGTGATTGGCATTTAAAATTTGCTTAGCTTGCCACCCCAGAGCATCCCTGGGCTCTGCAGTTGAGGTGCAGAAAGAGGAAAGTCAACAGGACCAAGAGAAACTGTGGAGGAGTGGCTGCATTTTATCCTCATTGGTTTCAAGGGACAACCGACCTGGGCAGCTGGAAGAATGCAAAGGGTCCACAGGAGGTATCTGGGAAACCAAGATAAGTGGAAGGAAGTGCTGTCAGACCACAGAAACTGGGGAACCTGCTGTTAAATCGCATCTTTATGTTTCTATTTGCTTCTGTTTTGATAAACCATCTGGCCCTTTGTTTCATGTTTAGAAAATGATGCTATCCAGCAAATGATTTCTACTCTTGTTTTGGAACATTACAAAGTGAAGTCTAGGGTTTAAGGTAAGCTTTAGCCACTAGAATCTGAAAGCAACTTTTTAAGGTCACAAATGGATCTTTGAGAGGTTGATGAAACTATGATAATAGACACATGCATGTGAGTTTGCATGCGGTTTCAAACACCCTGAGTTAATAAGATCTTGACCAGTAGGAAATAAAATGATTTGCCCAAGGTTACAACCCAGTTAGAGGGAACCAGAATAGAACCACCCACATCTTTTTTCCTCTAAGGTAGTCTATTTCACACTCCCACATTCTATGGATTGGAAAAACAGACTTTCTAACTATAATTTCATAAGAGCAAGTCCTGTCCATCAACCTAGCACCTAAGTGTCCATAAGCAACTCATTCACTTACTGATGGAGAAGAGTAAAAACAAAAACTAAATAAGAAAAAACAGATCAAGAATTATTCTCAAAAGTTTAATGAATGGCATTTTATATTTCCAACTCTCAGCAGAGTTGAACTGTTACTTAATTTGTTCCAACCCAAATGATTTTTATAAATACACATATACACAAATCTACAAAGAACCATTCAGAGATGCCTGTATAGATGCACTGACTTTAAAAATCATAAAAATAATATTTTAATGATAATGTTTTTTTTCTAAATCTCACTCTTCTCCCACTAAAATGGTTGCTTATTTATAAAATAGATTTTTTTATTTTTGTCATTAACATTTTTTTAAATAATTTTATTGAATCTTAATTCTGTACATTGGTGCAATCATAGGGCACGATTCATATACATTCAGAAATGTTTTGATCATACTGTTACAGATAGCCTTCATGGCATTTTCTTGATCACTATATAAAGACATTGATACTCTACATTTAATAAGTTTCAACAGTTATTTGCTGTATTGTTTACGGAGAGCAGAGTCCACTGTGTGCCAGGCATTCTTTTCTTTTTTTTTTTTTTTTTTTAAGACAGAGTCTCAAGCTGTCGCCCGGTAGAGTGCCATGGCCTCAGCTCACAGCAACCTCCAGCTCTTGGGCTTATGCAATTGTGTTGCCTCGGCCTCCCAAGTAGCTGGGACTACAGGCACCCACCACAATGCCCTATTATTGTTGTTGTTGCAGTTGTTTTAGCCGGCCTAGGCTGGGTTTGAACCCGCCACCCTCAGCGCATTGCCTGGCACCCTACCTACTGAGCTACAGGCGCCGCCCAGACACTCTTCTAAGTGATTGATGTACTATGTCAGTGAACAACAAGGGCAGAGCTCCTGACCTCACAGTCTCCTGTCACTAGCAGCAGGAACCTGAGAACTTCCAGGGCTTGCATGTGAGCGTGTGTCCATTTCATCCCCCATCCTGCTCCCAGCTTATTTCAAGGCCCACCTCTTCTAGAACACCTGAGCAGATTGGGTCTGGTCTGGAAAGCCCTGTGCTCTGGCACATTCGGTCATGTCCAGCCCCGCATCTGGTTTGACCTCAATTGTTCTCTTACTTGCTTCTTTCATAAATATCTTCCAGTGAGCCTGTGAGCACCTGCTGCTGAGAAACCAGCTCTTACATCCCACACAATTCTGTGGCACACAGAGCACTGCACACATGCTGCCTTCCATGCACACACAGCACACACTCTGCACACACTCTGCAGCACACGGTTAGTGAGCCTCCATATCAGACGGGAGCAGAGCAGCTGTGCCATGACTGATGAAGACGCTTGTCAGAGACTAGAGGCTTGTAGAGTCTTGCTGGGGGACCCACTAGCAAAACCACTCCAGGAATCTTCAATGGGAGCCTCGGGTACCAAAGACTCACCCTGGAGGCAGCTCACTTGGAACCGTATTTTCTAAGTGCTCTGGAAAACCCATTCAAAGGCAATTGCAATCCCAGATGCCATTGAAAACATCTAAGGGCTCTGTGTAAGCACTTTGGGATTGTCAGATGAAGGAAGCCCTCTAATTATGAAGCATTTTGATAATGAATAGAACTCTAAGCCAAGGCTTAAAGACAAATACACACCGTAATGATTAAGCCAAATAACACTTAATCATGTTGGCTTTTATTCTGGATATAGAAAGCACACTGAAGTAGAAAGACAGCCGAGAGACAAAAGGCCACACGTTTTTGTTGGGTCCAAAAACCTGATTCCAACATGTGATTTTTCATGTTTTGGAGTATGTCTGTTAGTAGATAGGGCTTTGGCCAGCCTCAAAAAGGGTTGCTTTTCAGCCAGGGCCCCCTTCTTCCCAGTTACTGCCCCTATCTTACATAAATGTATCCAACTGATGAGTAAACTCTTTATCCAATGTGGCAAATGAGGATTAGGCCCTGCTGCATGCCAGACCTCAGAGATGTCAGCTCAGGAGTGTGAGGCAGCCCTGACCTGCTGGCAGGGAGGTGGGGAATCTCCAGGTCTTCGTTGAGGTCTCATTCAGCTAATTCCAACATGCAGTGAAGCCAGGTACAGTGGCTCACACCTATAATCCCAGCACTTTAGGAGGCCAATCTGGGAGGATCACTTGAGGCCAGGAGTTTGAGACCAGCCTGGGCAATATAGGGAGACCCTGTCTCTACAAAAAAACTAGCAGGGCATGATGGTGCATACCTATAGCCCTAACTACTCAGGAGGCTGAGGAAGGAGGATCGCATGAGCCCAGGAGTTTGAGGCTTCAGGAAGCTATGATCATGCCACAGCACTCCAGCCTGGGCAAAAGAGTGAGATCCTATCTCAAAAACAAAATAAAATGAAATGCACTTAGTTTTATTCATTTTACTTTTCTATATTAATAGGAAATGCAGTTTTGAGGCATCACAGAAGAGATTAGAATCAAGACTTCTTTTCCCAATTTACGAAGTAGAAATGTGTACTTCTAATGATTTATAATGATTCTGCCCATGTCTTCGTCTTAGGGAGGTTGTAGAGATAAGATGCCACTCTGCTTATGTTGGGTATATGCTAAAAACTAAAGATTCAAAGAATGGTCCCTGTGCCTCGGAGCCCAGTGAGGGGCTGGTGTACACAGAGAGGACCACAGTGCAGCCCAAAAACTGATGTGTGTGTGGGCGGAGTGCCATGAGAACCTGGAGGACAGCATGGCTAATTCTGCTGAGGAGAGCCAGGGAATGCCTCACAGAGGAGAGGACGTTCAGGTGGGGCATATAGATTAAGCAGGAGTTTATAAGTTGAGGAAGATCGAGTGGGGGTGGAGGGAGGTAAATTTTGCAGGCAGAGGGAAGGGCATGTGCAAATGCAGAACATCTATACAAATTCACACCCCATTATCCCCAAACCTGGGGCCCAGAAGTGTGTTTCACAATTGGGATTCTTTTGGATATTAAAAGGGTAATATGACACATACATTATGTATTATATAATACTCCTAGTAGGTTTCAGTCAAATACATAATATATCCAGGACAAAAATTTAAAATAGTTAACTAAATGGGATGAATAAAGACTGTTATTTATAGTGTCACATCAGGTAAGTTATGTTTTGCTACCAAATGAGTCTAAACACCAAACTTTAAAAAAAAAGAAAGGGAAAAAATAACAACAGCCACCACCCAAATACTTAGGTTTTTAAGCTTTTTGGATTTTGGAATCTTGAATAAAAGAATTGTGGCTGCAGTTCCAGAAAATTCCCAGAGCTAACTCTCACTGACTTGGGTCACATGCCTATCCCTGAAAGAGTGAGGATAAAAATGTTGATGGGTCAGCTAAAGTACTGGGCACACCTTGGAAGGGGGTGGTGCGTGCAGCCTGCCAGGATCACAAAGTGACATCAGAGTAGTAATTTCCAGAAAAAGGGTTGCTAAATAGGTCAAAATCACTGATGTCCATTATATCTGCATCACAATATGCCCACATAAAATTGGACCGTCTTAAAAGCAGAGCCAGAAGTGAACCCCACCCCACTCCCAGTCTGATTTCAGCGCCCATGCTAGACTGGGCTTCTTGCCCAATCAGTGAAAGACAGTCTACTCCCATAGAAGCCACTGCTCATTTATGTGATGCAGACAATTAGAACTTTGCAAAGTATATAATAAGGTGCTAATTACACAGAGCACATTTATTGAAATGATTTAGAGACATGAGAGACTTTAGCAGGCTGGAATGTCACAGGGAGACAGGGCTTGAGGTAAGCCTTGAAGGGTATGTTGGAAGTGATGGGAGAGACCTTATCTTTCTGATTTTTGCTTGAGGGACTTTCTCGTAAGTTTAATTGCAAACAGACAAGGAGTTAAAATGCACCCTTCTTAATAAAGTATCACAAGAATGAAAAAGCAAGTATCCAATGCATTCAATACTAATATGAATCCAGTAGACAA
The DNA here is from genome assembly GCA_963573935.1 of Arctocebus calabarensis. Classification (NCBI taxonomy): domain Eukaryota; kingdom Metazoa; phylum Chordata; class Mammalia; order Primates; family Lorisidae; genus Arctocebus; species Arctocebus calabarensis. The sequence continues at coordinate 20,335 of CAUYON010032745.1, forward strand.
TCTAATATAGAGCCACACAAGAGAAAAACTCAATTCAATTCAAGTTGGGGGAGGGGGGAGGGGAAGAAGGGGGGGTGTGCTCCCACTAATGGGCACAATGTATGTGGCACACCTCCTGGGTGCAGGGCACAACTGCAATAGGGACCTTACCTCACAGTGCAAACATTGTAACCTAATCATTTGTACTCTCATATTAAGATGAAATTTTTTTTAAAAATTACAAACATTGAACTTGAGGAGGGATTAACAGGCAGTTCTTCCTGAGCCCTGAATGAACCTCTGAGATCACAGGAAATAAATTACAGAGAAATGGTAACAAGGGGGGAAATAGTCTCTAATTTATTGACAGCGGAAGAAAAGCAAGAGTCATTAAAGGTTAGAGGCTCTGAGCCAGCTTCTGAGGTGTTCAGAACACTGTATGACAATGGCAGACAGAAGTGACTCTTTTGTGACCTCACTCAGGACGCATGTCTCTGCCTTCTTAGGGACTCCTAGTACTGAAGTAGACCAAAGACCTGAAAGTACACTTCAAATAATACCTCTGGCCCAACCCCCCTTGATTTTACTTACCGGAAATCTGAGGTCCAGGGAGAGGAAAAACTGGATAGGGTCACAAGAAAAACAGCAAGAAAACAATTTCATTTGGTTTTGTTTTAGAATTTTTTTTTTCCTGCTGAAATTCAATAGTGAATTCAAGCACCTTTAAGGCATAGTTATTCTGTAACGGTGTGCAGTTTGAATGTTGTGTGTGTTTTCTCTTTTCGGGGATTTAATCACATAAAAATGCAAACTGGTTTCGAAATTGTTGTGTGTAAAAATACCCCCTTCTTGAGTGTTGAGAAATCTGTTGTCAGAGGTGACGAACATTTATTTCCTTAATTCACAATCAACCAACAGATTCCAACACCAGTGTCTACTAAACGTCTACTTTGGCCTCTCTGGTTAGAGATTCGGAGACTGCAGCCCGCCTGGAGTGTCTGGCTCAACTTCATACAGCAGTGCTGAATGTTAGTTCAGGAAGTGGACCCCTCACCCAGAGCTGTGGCCATTGACCATGTGTGTACTGGAGGACCTTACAGGAGCCAGCACTGTGACAGCCGTCACTGTGTTTACTGGAAGCATCTTCAGACCACTGTTCACTAGATCTCAGAGTGTCCCTGCTTTGGTTTGGGTTCTCTCAGACACAGATCTGAACCAAGGACCCAAGTGCCAGTGGCTCATTTGGCAGTGATCCTACTGGTGGAAACTCGATAAGGAGGGAAGGTCCCCAATACAGGTGCATTATCAAGCCAGTGAACCCTATGGGCACTGGGACTCAAGCCTACTGGGGACCTCAGGGAGTCAGTAGAGCACGTACCCCAGAATCACCACCCAAGGAATAAACTGGAGCATTTGTCCACAGACTTATTTTACTCCATAGTGGAGCATCACTTCAGGAGCTCACCTCTCCAGCACTCTCAGCCTGCTCTGATCTGGAACAAGCACAAGGGCCCCAGGCAGAGTCCCAGGTGTTCCTTGGGAGCTAGTTGCCCTCAGGGGCTGAGGGAGGCAGGAACGCAGCAGGGCAGGGCCACGTCTGGGCACAGGGTTCCAAAAGAGGAAGTGCCATCAGCAGCCACAAGCAGGAAAGCCGGAACACCTGGTGCATGTGTGTGACCAACCTGGGAACCCTGATTTTGATGACCCAGCACACTTGCTTCTTGGTTTTGACAACTTGAAATCTCAGAACCAATTTATAGCCTACCTCTATCTGTTAGATAAGACGTTTTGGGCTAGAATCTTTATTCCAACCTTACCCTTTGTTTCTCTTATTTATTTCTCTTCTGCCTTAATTTCTTTGTGTATGTTTTTCTTATCCTCTTTGCATGTGCCTTTCAAAGCCCCCTCAGATCCTTTTGTTGGTACAGGATGGGTCTCAGTAAATATAAAAACTGGCTACCTGGCAAAAAGAGACAAAGTTGGGACTGGTCACAAGCACCTGCCACCCTGCCGATTCTTCTCTAGCTTTACCTAAAGGAGATTTTTATTTTTTAAAATCAAGCTTCCTGGTCTCTACAAGAAGGTCCTGACCACATGGGAAAACCACAGAATTCCTGCCTGTGCATCTAGTTTGTAGCGAGTCACCAGACAATTGAAAATACACGTTCCTCCATGTAGCCACAGAAACAGTACCTCCATCATCCCACAATGCCAAGAAATAGGCTGTATCACGTGGGTGTTGTGACAAGAAGTCCGAAGGCCAGACTGGGTCCCCAGTTTTGCTGAGTCAGGATTCAACACCATTTTCATAACAAGGAAAACAGGAAAATAAATGAATCCAAGAAGGAGAAGCAGGCTCCCCAACTTCAATGGCTGCTCTCTTAATGCTCTGTCTCTCTTTCTTAGATAATATTTCAAATATTTCCTCCTGTCTATGATTTTTGTTAAATTTTTATTGCTTTTCTGTACAGTATCTGACATGTTTCCTTTAATGAGCTTGTATTACTTTAAAATAGGGAGAAAATTAAAAAGTATTTCATCTCATCTGAATAATTTTTTATCATATTATTCCCATAAATGTCTTATTTTCTAAAAATAGATGTTTTGCTAGAAGTACCCAGAGTAACATGTGGCCTTCCGCTGAGAAACCTAAGGTTTTGATTGTTTTCTTCACTGGTCAAAAGCCCTAAAGAAATGAAGATCTGCCCTCTGATATTCATGGAGGTGGATGCAGACTCACACTAGCCTTTCTTTGCCATTTGGTTTCGTATTTCAAGAAAAATGTTAAGCCAGATGTCACAATTAAAGGGAAGGAAGGAATAGAGAAAGAAGGAAGGGAGGGAGGGAGGGAGGGGGGAGGGAGGGAGGGAGGGAGGAAGGAAGAGGGAGGGAAGAAACTATACATATATAAATCAAGACACTATTCTTTTTTGTTTCTGTCGTTTGTCCAGTGATCAACTAGGTTGATTGAGGATCTCTCAAAAGTTATTTACTTATAATGTCTTCATTCTAAAAAGGGTTTAAAACAATCGTTAAGATGTTAGTGAATACAACGTGCAAAAAAAACAAATAAGGGAGGAAAATGGACCAAAAGGGAAGCTTGGGTAGAAAAAACAAGACATGAATAAGGCTATGATCAAAACCCATACCATTAAGTTCTACTGAAAATTGGTGAGACATTGTGCTCTGAGCTTCCTAGCAGCCAAAGCAAAGAGGGAAATGCAATCAATTAGACAATTCATAAATTGAAAAATAAAGGTAATTTATTTGGGATAGGGTATTGAGATAAATAAGTTGGGGGAAAATAAAGCATAAAAGATATTAGCTCTATGACTCAAGAAGTCAGTACCATTATTTATGAGGATAAATAATAATAATAATACCTTACATCAGCTGAGCACTTCTTACATACCAACTACTATGACAAAAGAACACCTGCATCAAGGACAGCTACTTAATTTTTAAAGTTAAATTTGTGGTTCACAAATGGCTTTTTTATTCGTGTGCTTAATTATTCTCAATAACCCTTTAAGATGGTCAGGAAGATATTTTTCCAAGAGGAAAGTAATTCATGCACCTAGAATATAGGCCCAGATTTTTCAGATACACCTTTTTACACTGCTTCCTAATCTGGGGGCAAAATCGTGGTGTCATAAATATGGATATTTGGCTCTATGTCTTAACTGAGTTTGTAAGAGACAACAGTCTACTCCTGGGCCCATCGTTCACTGGCTGTGTTGTTGGGCAAGTGCTTTCTCTTCTCAGAGCCTCAGTGTCTACCACAGGAAAATAAGGATGATGACGACTTGTCTGGGAAGATGCATTCCAGCTGCCACAGCCTGCTGTCTGTGGGCTCTGTGGCTCCAGGCATTTCCCAGACTACACTCCCAGCGTGTTCCCAGTCATTTTCACATTAGCTATTGCCCTGTGTCTGTGTCTCCGCCTCTGTGGATCATTTCACCTTCCTCCAGGCCTGCTTGGGGTGGGGCCTGAGGGCTGGATCTTAACGTGGACCTCAGAGGGGGAGAGAAGCCAGGGCTCCCTTTGAGCCAGAAGGACCTAGGGCCTTTCCACTGTATTAGTAGGACACGCTGCTTTCTTGATACTTGATTGATGCTTCCTCTTCCATGGATTTTTTTTAAGAGGGTTTCAAAGTGGAAAGCGCCTGAAGCTGGAACAAGACGTAGTGAAGAACTTTTTCTTTTTTTCTTTTTAAACCTCTTTTGAGCCCAAAGATCACATGTACGCATCTTGGATTCTTACAAGTTAGCTGTATCCCAAGGGAAGGGCTTCCCTGCGGGAAGAGCTGGTAGAATGCTGCACGTTAGTTTTCTACGCCCAAATAAATAAACCCTGCCCTAGGCTTGAAGTTCCAGGTTGGTTTCTGGCATCCCTTTGCCTAAAAGTTTCTGTATTGAATAAAAACAGAAATGTTTAGCAAATCCCAAGAAATTCTTTATTTAATGGAAAAAAGAGATCTCTGGGCTTGTATTTCAGAATGTGATTTCCATGTTCCCACCGCATTAAGGCAAGGTCGCCTCCCCAAATCCCCAAATGTCTGGTATGCTTTTTGAAAAATGCCTGTATTTAGCCCCCAGAACACATTTCCAGTACCTATTCTGAACAGGAGTCTCCTCTAAGCCCTGCAGGATGAGAGAGTATGTAGATGAGACTTAACCCCCTTCAAATTTAATCGTAAGGGTTGCATTCAAATCTATAGAAGTTTCAGGTTTTGCCTGCAGACAAGATTTCTTCCCTGCATGCTGGTCTTTTCGTACTCTGCAGTATTACACCTGTGTGTGGACAGCTGTCCTTCACCATGATGGGAGCTTCAGCTGCTGGGGTTGGCCACGAACAGCTTATCTCATTAGCTAACCTGATGGTCAGAGCTGCCTTGGCAATATCTATTAATTCCATTTTCTTTCTTCCAGCATCTTAGGGGAATGGATTTTTTTTCATTTGCTTCATGTCTCTGCCAGCCTTAACCTGCTCTCCCTCCTAAAATGTTTGCCTTTTGTTATAAAAGTAATTTGTGTTCATTGTTGAGAGAAAGAGGCAGAAATAGCAGAGAGAAATTTTAAAAGCAAATAAAATCCCATCACCAAAAGCTTATTGCTGAATCCATTATTTTGGATTTATAAAAGTGTGTTTATCTCTACTTATTTGTCCTCAATTATGTGAATTTCCACCTGGGGGATAATAACTATATTATATAGTGAGAAATTTTTCTATGTTATGAAATAGTCTTCAAAACCTTAATTGTTAATAGCTGTATAACATTTACTTATGTGGGTGGAATAGTTATATTAACCATTACCTTTGTGCTGGACTTACAGATAGTTTTCCCTTTTTTACTTTGAACTCACATTTAAGGCATCATAGCCTTTTACAGGAGTGAGTGTCTGGCCCTAGGGGAAATGGAATTGAAAACACTGGCCGGCCTTCCGCTGGCCCTGGGTGTGTATCAGGTCTGCTAATGTGATACTTATCATAATATTAAGAACCATTGTTCCTTTGAAGCATAGCAGAGTATGAAAGGGCTTGCTGAGCCATCAAATACAAAGTCATGTTGTTTTCTAAGTCAGAAAGATAGTGTTAGGGGTGAGGAGAAAGCTCCCCTAGAGAAGCTAACACTTGAGCTACTTCTTGAAGGACAAAGGGACACAGAGGAGGGTGGTTATTTGGTAGGGGAGGGAGAAGTTGTCCAGGAAAGGCAAACACTGTCAAGAAAAGGAGGCTGGCAGAGCTGGGTGTGTGCCAGGACTTTGTTCTCCCTGAGTTTCAGATGTTCAGGAGGGCTTGACAGTGGCCACAGTATCTGGGGAGGTCTGGAGGGGACAAATCCTGAGAGACCTTTGATGCCCCACCAAAAAAGGTAACTTCTTCCCAAAGACTGGAGGAAGGTGTTGAGGGTTACACATAGAGGCTGGAGCTGAGCAGACATGCACCTTGGAAGCTCACTGTGGTGTCTGCAGTGGGGACAGCAGATTTGAGGTTTCTGGGAAGAGTTGATGGGTGAAGACCCTGAGCCTCCTTGGCCAAGGGATTGTGATTTTTGTTACCACTAATCCAGAGCCTCGCACTGTGCCTGACACACAGTCAGTGCTCAGTATATATGAAATCTGGGAAAGACTGTTATAAGAATACATGCAGAAGATGCTGAGGGAGGAGGCAGTGGGAAGACAAGATAGAGATGCTACTAGAGAGACATTTAAGAAGGGACAGGGATGCAATTTATTGATTTTAAAGCCAAAGACCCAACAAAATTTAATTTTTAGTGATGAGCAAAAACTAAAATGGCTTTTATAAATGTATTTGACTTCAGAAACCGGTTGGCCAATGGAATGTTTCTAGACCTTTCAAAACTTTAATCTCTGCTTTGTGAATTACATAGTTTGGTTCTATTCAATGGGTCCCTTTTTCCCCCAAATGCCACCTGTGAAATAAGTTAAGCACCATACTGTTTTAATGTAAAAATATTTCCTCAAATCCACTATATAAATTAATTACTCTTTAGGGAATAGGATAATCTAATTTCCCTTCTACAATGTGCTCTATTCATATGCTGTGCATTGCTGTAGGGGTAGGTTATGAATCAACTGTTTCTGAAGGATTACGAGCTATAATAAATGTCAATATGAGCTCTGATTGATTTCCTGCAGCTTCACTAGTTGTGACTTCATTTAGTAACTTAATACTAATTGTGTTGCTTTGATTACCTTTGATTTTCACTGTATCCCCAGTATCTACTGGAGTGCCTGGAATAAGCAAGGAGTCTAATAAATGTCTTTTGAATGAAGACTTTTAATCCTTTAAAAATACTCTGAGGAGGAATTTTAGAAATCAGAGAGAATGCTTGCAATGCAGATGGGCATTCACTAAACAGAGGAAGCCAGGATTCCAATCGTCAAGAAAGTAACACAGAACCTCTTTAGCTCACTACTGTGTCCTAGTACCTTGGCGCATAGTAGGCACTCAGTGAACATTTGCCTGTAGCAGTATCTTGTGGTGAACCAGCCCTTAGTTCAAGCCTGTGTCTTAGTCAGTAGTACATCCCTTTGTATGTGCATTCATCATTTATTAAGCACCTCTTGTGTTAGCCCAGTAACAGACATTTGTGGTATTTTCACATTTTAAACTTTGCAACAACCCTAGTAGATACTATTATCAACTCCTTTTGTAGATAAGCAGAATGATGTTTGGACACATTAAGCCATTTATCCAAGGTCATGTAATCAAAGGGGAAGCTGACTCATGTAGGTCCTCTGGGCAATCAAAAACTGTCTTCTGGAATCTTCACCAACTAAGTAAGCAGTGATGGCTATGAAGTGGGGTGTCAGAATGTCAAAACGACTGTCACACATGGGTTTGAATCTCAAGATCCATCCTGTGTGACCCTAAGCAGTCCCTTCATCTCTCTGAGCGCTCATTAAAGGTGATTACCTGAAGACACCAGAAGAAAGAGAGAGGAACAGCTGGACCCAAAAGCTGTGAAGGAGGAAACAGCCTGAACATGATGGTCAGTGCAATCTAAGGCAGGAAAGAGGAGCTTACAGTGACTGCAAATTATTGTTATACTCAAGTCTTGAGGTCATGGGTGGTTCTGCAGAGGTGGTCTAACTGTGACTGATGTAGCTGGTTCACTCACGTATTTGTGGCAGCTAGGAGCTGGCTGATCTAAGACAGCTTCACACACATGTCTGATAGTTGATGGATATCCTCTCTGGTGATAGGGTGAACGGACCATGTATTTTGGGTTTGTTTTTTTTTTTGAGACAGAGTCTCACTTTCTCAACCTGAGTAGAGTGCTGGGGCATCATAGCTTATAGCAACCTGAAACTCTTGTGCTCAAACAATTCACTTTTCTCAGCCTCCCAAGTAACTGAGCCTACAGGCACCCACCCCAATACCTCTATTTTTTAGAGGCGGGGTCTCGCTCTCACTCAGGCTGATCTCAAACCTGTGAGCTCAGACAACCCACTCGCTTTGGCCTCTCAGAGTGCTAGGATTATAAGCATAACCCCCACGCCCAGCCCAGACCATGTGCCTCTCACCCTCCACCAGGGCAGCCAGTCTTGTTAACATGACTGTTCTAAGATTTTAAGTGGAAACTTGTAAGACCTTCAAGGATTCAGGAAATAGACTTGGTCTCTTCCTAGGCACAGCTGCAAAGTCACCAGGGATGGACACACAGAAGCAAAGAAGGGTAGCCGTTACTGTCATCTACCAAATCTAGCGGTTGCCTAAAACTGATACAATCTTGTCCATTTCTGTAGATATCCTAGACTAATTTCTGAACAAGCTAGACTAGCAAGAGCTACATACCTGGACCATAGCATTACTGTCCTCTGAAATTACCTTGACTAACGGTGCTTTCGTGATGGATCAGGGAAGGAAGTTATAGGAAACCAGAATCTGCAGCCCCCTGTTGTATCCACAGAGCTTGTTGCTGAGGGCTTTGCTCATTTGTTTACCCTACAAGAGAGATTACTCTCTTGTCTCAGTCCTGGGCTTCTCTGAAATTCAGCTTATTTTCCCCCTTAATCTGATGAATTTGTGACTCATGAAACTAATGGGTTTATCTTTTCAAGTTGTCTGTTAGAAAACTTAAAGCTGAATATGTAATCCACTGCAAATAAATTCAAAGACCTTGCCACATGTATTTTGGTACTGATTTCACTTTTGGCTTCATATTATTGTCCCTTTAAAAAGATCTCCTCCCTACTTACTTTAAATTTTATTTGGTTCTATTGCATTATATGATTTTGTGAGGTGCCTGAAGTTCTGTTTGAGTACAGAGCATGATAAATAAATCACTGAAAAAATGAATTAGCAAAAGAGAGTGCCTCCATATACCCAGAAACATACTGAAAATCAAGACATTTCGTTTGTTTTTAATAAGTTATATTGGAAGTCCTACACTGAGCCAAACAAAATTCATACCTGTAAACTATGCATTCTAGGAAGTTGTTTTTTTGTTTTTTGAAAGCCTGCAGTTACCCTTATTACCACTAGATGACGCTCCCTTATTAGCATCTCTAAAGCCATCTCCACACCGACTCTTTTCAGAGGACTGTGGGAAATTTATGACAGGCCCCTCAAAAGCATAGAATGTAGGTCTCTTGTATATAGAGTTGAATTTACAAATATTTGGCAATGGAATAAAAAAAGTTGGGCTGGTATCACTCTATGTGGCCAGTCCCTGCTTGCAAGATGCTTACAGTTGAGGTCAGAGGTTCTCAAATCCTCCTCAATGCATGCTCTCTGCATGGACCCTGACCAAAGTGAGAAAATGAAGGAAAGCTTAATGTCTTCACACGAAGCTGAATTTATTCACTTTTTGTAATCTCTCTTTTACTCTCATATTATGTTTTATGCTTGTGGGTGTGTCAAAATGTCTTTCCTTTTATGAAAAGATAGTAAGAGATAGATGGTATATATTCTTTTGTAAAAAACATCCATAGAACTTCAGAGTTCTTTTTAGAAAGTTTGGCTTACAAAATTCCAAATTCTGGAAACCCGTGATTAAGTAAGAGAGAAACATTTAATAACAATCCTTTCTAATAACGTTTGTGTGTGTCAGGGTCTTAACAGAAAACATGACCCCATCATTCATACATAGTCTAGCTCCTATTTTTAAAAAAGTGTATTTTTTTAAATACAGAAAAAGCCTTTAGGAAAATAGTCTAAAGGATATTTTCCCTCCTCACCTTTCACCGGGAATGCTGGATCTAAATTTTGAGCAAGTTAGAACACTAGAACCTGGCTAGCTCATCCTCTCCACTCAGCACCTCTGTTGCACACATTCTACTGCTATGCTCTTGGTTTTCATGAAGATCAAAAGATGAAACAACCAACTAAAATCTGTTTCTGCCTTTATTTTATTTTAAAGCTGTTCTTACCGATACCTTCTCTTACCTTACCCAGTAGACCTTAAAGTCCCATGTAAGGCAATTTTAGGATCCTTTCTAATGTCTTTTGGATTTATCTTTCCTACTCTTCAGAAAAATAACATGTTTTCTTTTTTGCCTTGGCTCCTAAGAGCTTCAAATTTAGATTTTATACTTGGCAAGAGCTGCATTATTTACCCTTCAGATTAAATACATTTTCTGTTTCCTGGTTTCTTCTTTTTATTTTTCCCAAACTTACAATGTCTTTAATTAGAAGCTCCCCCCAAAACCTATGTTGGAGTGATATGTAAGTACATTTTTAAATAAATAGGATTCTTACTCTAATAAATAATATTTTTAGAAAGTACTGGATTATGCAGTATAAACTGTCAGTGTCCCCAGGATATAGTCCATGATATGATTGTTCTAACAAAAAACCTTTAGTACTTTATTAAATAGTTCTCTAATTAAAAATTATCTCACCATATGCCTTGAAGTAGAATGTAGCCCCTTTGAAGGAGGAAACTTTGTTTTATACATATTTTTAAATCCCTTATCGTTTTTCAGTCATTGCCAGGAGGACATTAGACACGCTCAATGAATACTTGCTGATTGACTAAACCGCCGATGTGTGTGTTTGGGAGGAGTTAGGAAAGCTTTCCTAGAGGAGTTTCAAGGAGATGGCCAGAAGACAAGCTGTTTGCCTCTCTGATCCTTGGCTTCTCATGTGTTAGGCATGATGGCTAATGTCTATAATATTCTGGGACTTGACAGTTGCAAAGTGGAAGAGCAGGAGGCAGTAGAAGGTGGTGAATTGGCAGCTTTCGGATTCACAGAGATGGAAATATATGCGGTACTGCAGAGAAGCTTTGGAGACGGAGATATGCTTTGTCAAGTGTAAAGTGCACACTGGGAAATTATGCCTCTTTGGTTTACAACCCTTTTGCTTTACTAAAACTTTAACTTAAAGCCCTAAGTTCAGTTCTAAAGGGGTTGTCTTGGCACTTATGAAAACTAGTCTGGACTGGTGCACCTTGGGAGCAGCTGTGTGGCCTCCAGCAATCATCTGGGCATTGGGGGAGGTTGGCACCAACATCTGCCTGAGGGCTTTTCTTTCAGATGACTCATTGTTTATTAGTTTATTCTTTTTTATTTATACATGTATTTTATTATTCTTCATTACATTATTCCTCCCCCAACCCCCCAGTGATAAGACAGAATTTATTTACAGAAAACACTAAAGCTCCTGATAGAGGGAGAGAATTCAAGTGGGGAGAGAGAAGCTCTCTCCATTTATCTCCTGGTCTTTCCCCGTCTCCTCCTTTAGGCCTTTAGTTTCAGGGTATATATACGTATATGGGTTCCTTGGCCAGGAAACGAATGAATACAGTCCCTTCTGCCAGGGGCAAGGTGAATGAATGTATCAATGAATAGATACAGTCCATTCATGGAATTGAGGCCTAGGAAATTCACAAGAAATTGACCTAGGCATAGGAAATGGGGGTTCCACATTTAGTCCTAAATGTAAAGTGAAGGAGACACCAAGGCACAGGTGTCTCTTCGGAAGTTGTCCAGCCATTTTGGCTATTGGAGCCTCTGGTGGGGGTTGGAGGTCCCCCTCCTTCCCTGTCATCCAGCCCGCTGGCTCTTCAGCTGGCTGCCGCAACACTGATACTGCCAAGGAGGAGGTGGCAGGTCCGCCAGCCCCGCTCAGCTAGCTAGGGCGCCAATTGTCCTGCATCAATTCTCCCTCTCTGAGTAGAAACTCTAACTTCTGTTAGGGAAAAGGGGCGAAGACTTGATCTAACTGCTTCCTGCTGAATCGGGCGATGATAGAAGGGGGCAGTTAGGGTTTCTCCGGAGGGAGAGTGATACAGGGGTTCATGGACTGGAACCATCTTTATTGCATGTGGCTTGATGACATTTCTGGAAAACATAAATC
>CAUYON010032746.1:0-14353 GCA_963573935.1 Arctocebus calabarensis
CCAAACTGCAACAGAAAAATAGCTGGGCATTGTGGTGGGCACATGTAGTCACAGCTACTCAGGAGGCTGAGACAATCACCTAAACCAGGAGTTGGAGGTTGCTGAGAGCTGTGTGACACCATGGCACTCTACTGTGGGTGACAAAGTGAGACTCTTGTATCTACAAAAAAAAAATAAATAAAAGATTAAAAAAAAAACCATGAGAGCCACCCCTGTGCTCTCACCAAATATTCAGGGCCTCTGTTTCCCTCTTATATCTTAAAAATGGAAGGTAAAATACAAACCTACAAGGTACTCTAAAGTCTCTCTGCTCCCTGGTTGATGATGCCTTGTTTACTTTTTTTTTAGTGCTTTCCAGCTGGCCTACCCCATTGTTTGATGAAGTCTGAACTTTAAGCTAGAGACCTAAATCCTATAAAACCACCTTCTAAGGCCTTTAAATACAAAGACTTAACTAGGATCGTATTTCCATTCAAAATAGGAAAAAAGCTTAAAGCAAGAAGGAACTAATATGTAGTAGAGAGCTGTGAAGAAACTCATGAATATGAAGAAATATGGGTGGCAAGGAACACTAAAAGGAAAGAGAATGATTTTGTGTAGGACAAAACCTAATATTTCCCTAAAATAAGTGATGATTTCAGAAGAACATATTCCTTTTTTTCATTTTTTTTTTTTTTTAGAAACAGTCTCACTTTGTTACCCTCGGTAGAGTGCTGTGGCATTGCAGCTCACAGCAACCTCCAACTCCTGGGCTTAGGTGATTCTCTTGCCTCAGCCTCCTGAGTAGCTGAGACTACAGGTGTCCACCACAATGCCTGGCCATTTCTTTGCTGCAGTTTGGCCAGGGCTGGGTTTGAACCCACCACCCTCGGTATATGGGGCCAGCACCCCACTCACCAATCACAGGCACCGCCCTTTTTTTTTTTTTTTTTTTGTGACCGTCTCAAGCTGTTACTCTAGGTGTCACAGTTCACAGCAACCTCAAACTCTTGGCCTTAAGCGATCCTCTTGCCTCAGCCTCCCAAGTATCTGGGACTATAGGCACCCACCACAACTCCCGGATAGTTTTTTGGTTATAGTTGTTTGGCAGGCCCGGGTTGGATTCAAACCCGCCAGCTCCGGTGTATGTGGCTGCCGATTTAGCTGCTTGAGCTACAGGCGCCAATTCAACAAGAAAGTTTTCTGACAAACAGGGCTTCAGCATGTCAAAAATGGTCTATGTAAAGGATAACATTTGCAAAGGTAAATTTATGAAAAATTTTCTATGTGAACAGTTAGGCCTAACCGAAAAGGGACTCTCCAAGTAAGTGTTAGTTTTGTTTTGAGACTTTGTTTAAAACCTCATCAAATTGCTATTTGTTGAAAGTGACAAACATCAATTATTCAGCATCAATCTGCCACAATAATGTTAAATCTGCTGCTCTGTATTTTCTTCTGCCTGCCTGAAGCTGTATTTCCTTAGTTATGGGTTTTGAGATCACTACTCAAGGTTATGAGTTACTCCTTTGAAAATGAAGCAAAGAAAAACAGGAGTGAACTTTATCCTTTAAAACACTAGCCTCTTTTTTCTTACTGCCTGACATTTTCACTCCTTCCTATGTGTCTTTAATTCACTCCGCACATCTCTTGGCTTTTTGTTGCTAAGATAAGATGACAGACTATGTATGTGTAACTACTGTCATCCTTGAAGAACCTATTTTTTCTTTCACAAGGAATGGCCAAACTAGACCATTTCTGGTTGTGGTACAAACTGGGGACTACCTGCTCTCCTTGCTGCCCTTTTTGAGTTGTGACTTTCTCAATCAAGTAATGTATTTCAGGGCAGCGCCTATGGCTCAACAAGTAGGGTACCCGCCCCATATACCGAAGGTGGCGGGTTCAAACCCTGCCTCAGCCAAACTGAAAAACAGAAAAATAGCTGGGCATTGTGGTGGGCGCCTGTAGTCCCAGTTACTCAGGAGGCTGAGGCAAGAGAATCGCCTAAGCCCAGGAGTTAGAGGTTGCTTTGAGCTGTGTGACGCCATGACACTCTACCAAGGGCGATAAAATGAGACTCTGTCTTTACAAAAAAAAAAAAAAAGTAATGTGTTTCAAATTGATTTTTCCTCTGCTGCATCAATAGTGTCTCTTTTATAAACCTGTGGCCTTGATCTGCTCTTGGCTTAAAGCTCTAGTTAGCCACCCCTCAAGTGGAGGCAAATGGTCTGTGTTAAACCTGCTCACACACTCCCTGAAAAGATCCAGGAAGACACCCCAGATTCCACTCAGGCTGAATCAATGGGCAACTCTTTCACTGTGGTCACTAGTAAAACTCCAGGCAGACAGGGAGGTCGTGTGACCAAGAGGACTTGGTGACGCAAAGGCTAAAAAGAGTTACCCAGGCAGAGGTAAATCTGAAACTCGGGAACTGAGGGTAGAAAGTGGGTGCATGCTTGTTAAGGGATGCCACCAGCCGCGGGAATCTGACTTTTGGACTCTGAGTGAGAAAATGCAGATCTCAGCCCACTCTGGCAACCTGAGACGGGCACAACATTGTCCATAGGTAACATTTGGTCCATGACAATGATGCCTTTATGGGCAGCCAATCCTCTCTTTACCTATGGAAGTGTGGGCCAAGGCTTTCTAATAAATACTGGGGCTACATGTTCATTGCTTAATACTTCACTCTCCCCTCCAACTAAATAATCTTGTTCTGTAGCAAGAGTGACAGGACAGCTGGAACACAAATTCTTTCTTCAACCTCTTACATGCTAGATTAGAGAAAAAGAGTTGACTCATCAGTTCCTTTAGATGCCTGATTTCATTGTCTATTGTTAGGGAGAGAATTATTGTCTAAATTAAATACTCACGATTACCGATTCTCTAGAAAACAATAGCCTTCCCATGAAGGTACTCCCTGAACACACCTGGTAGGTGTTTACTCTAGTGTCTGGAGGATGAAGAGAAATGGCTGGAAGAAATCAACATCCAGGTAAATTTCTCTATCTGGAAAGAGCTTCTCCTGGGAAACCTGAGGATCACCTCAGTAGAGATTCACTTAATACTAAAAATGTTCACACCCTCTGAAACAGGAAGCATTGGTAGACATAGCCCCTTTGATTGACAAATTTATGAGCTATGGCTTTCACAAGTTTGTGCTGTGGAATAACAAATGCTACAAATACAGATGAAAGTCAATCTGTTACCCAAATAGCAAATGGTAATAACACTTTTACTTCTTTTTTTTGCTTAAAGTTAATGTCTTTAATTTATAATTTGCCTTATATACATTGTTTTTAAATTATTTTATTATAGCTAAGTCAGTCATAGAGTACCACAAAGACAGACATAACATCTTAATTACTATGTATTTCCAAACTGAGCTGACCAAAAAAGCTTCTATTTGACAGCCTATGGGGCCAAAAAGTATTTTTTTTTTTGCAGTTTTTGGCCAGGGCTGGGTTTGAACCCACCACCTCCAGTATATGGGGCCGACGCACTACTCCTTTGAGCCACAGGCACCGCCCCTAAAAAGTATTTTTTGTCCCCAATGCTTTCTTGGAAAATAAAAAAAGTAAAAATACATAATTCCAAAACATCAATTAACACATTCAGAAAATACCATTTAATTTTCTACTCATAGAGTAAAACGCATAAACTTTCTTTAACTATTGCCAGAATAGACAATTTTTACTAAAGGATTACTGTTCAGAGGTGAAACGACTAGCTGTATAAGATTTGTAGGGCAGGTGGTGCCTGTGGCTCAAAGGAGTAGGGCGTCCGTCCCATATGCCAGAGGCGGTGGGTTCAAACCCAGCCCCGGCCAAAAACTGCAAAAAAAAAGATTTGTAGGGCAAGCAGAGATTATTATATTTAAATGAGCAAATTTCTAATATCTAATTCTGATTTCTAATGTTTGGTTAGATTAAATGTGGGTAGTCATTAGAAAAAACTGAAGGTAATACTAATTAAAATACATTTATAATAACTTTGTGTATAATACATGTGATTTAGATATAATGAATATACCTAAGCATACACATATAAATGACCTTTCTAAATGAAAGTAATAAACTGAATCTAAAATTTAATGATAGGGTTATAGGTTAATTTATAATTATATAGTCACAGGTTAACTGATGATTCCAGGCTGAACCTCAGAGTCAAAGCATTCTATAGTGGACATACTCTCATTTGACAATGTGAATGTTGCTTTCTTGGCATTGTTGTTGTTATTGCTTGATATTTTGATGCAGCAATCGTCTGATTTCTTTACTGAATGCATTTATCTTTGTTCATTCTTTGTGAGGTTTTTGTTTCTAGTCCTTGTCTTGAACATTGTTATTGTTGAATTTTAAGCCTTTTTCATTTTGTGAAGGCAAATGGTGGAAACCTAATAAATACATGTATATGTAAAAGGAAAAAAAAAAGTAAGTCAGAGAAGACTAACTCATTCATTCAGCAAATATTTTCTAGAGTTTTACCTTGAACAAGATTATCTGCTGAGTATTTTGGGATAACAGTAAAAAATTAGTTTTGAACCCTATACTCCTAAAATGGTGTGATCTGATATAAAACATATGTTCAAAATAAGCTTTTTTGGCTCGGCGTCTGTGGCTCAACGGACTGGGGAGCCAGCCATGTACACCTGAGCTGGTGGGTTCAAATCCAGCCCAGGCCCACCAAACAACAATGACGGCTGCAACCAAAAAATGGCCGGGTGTTGTGGCGGGTGCCTGTGGTCCCAGCTACTTTGGAGGCGGAGCAGGAGACTTGCTTGAGCCCAGGAATTGGAGGTTGCTGTGAGCTGTGATGCTATAGCACTCTATCCAGGGTGACAGCTTGAGGCTCTGTCTCAAAAAAAAAAAAAAAAAGGTTTTTTAAAGTGATGTCATTTTTACTGGGCCAATATTTACATTAAAGCAATGATGGAAAATACAAAAATAAATAAATTTAATTTAATTGTATATCTGTATTAATTTGAAGATTCCTCAATATTTTTTATTTTTATTAATTCCCTAATTAACCTTCATGACAATATTCCAACTACGAAGACATTAGGTTCTTTCCTGAGGCTACAGTCTTCTATTTGTAAAATTCTCCAAATGCATTTTCCAAGCATTAAAGTACTGAATCAAAGATTAAGTTTCAAGATATTTGTTTCCTTCAATTCACAAGGAGAACTCCAGACTATACACTTCATGACTTATGTGTACAGTAAGAGTAAAGATACAATAAAATATTTCTAGTAATAAACCCTTTAATCTCAGGTCAGATAGCACACAGGTTTACTTGTAGGAATTATAACTTATGATACAACTTATGACTAAAAGACTCTGGCATATTCCCTTGCTTCTTACTGCCATTTTTGTGCTATTTACAAACAATCTGTTTAATGATGGTTCCATGCTACAGACGATTGATGAGGTCATGGCCAGAGCATCATGTTGCCTCACATCATTGCTGGTCTCCCCGCAGCCATGGTGTGTGGACGCAACTTCCTGGTCCAGGACCAGAAGCTGAGCGAATAAGTGCTGTCACTGCAAAGGTATGACTCAAACCTTTGCATCAGAATTATCCTTATCTTTGAACAAACCAAACTCTCTGGACGAAGAGAAAATAAAGATCTGAATTCAGGTGTGAAAAGAAGTGTCCAAAGAAGGGAATGGAGATGACAGGATCCACCCTGATTTCTGATTCTGCTTAAATTGGTGAATTCTCTAGGAGGAAGTGGTTCCAAAAATTTAGTCTTTAATTTTTTCCCTTGTCAATACTGATTATTTGTCACACTGAAATAATCCTCTCCAAATAGATCCCTGAACATTGTACAACTAAATACTACCTGGCTAAGGAACAGCCCAACCCCAGCCAGAACACGCAGTGGATGATCCAACCCCAACTGAGCGCCGCCATGTGGGTGAGGGTGTGTCTTCGAAATGTGATTTTCTTAATTTTTAATTTTTTTCTAATTGTAAAGAAATTTATTTGAGATCTGAGAATTACGTTTGTGAACTTGCCACTGTAAGCACAGTGGCAACACTGTACAAACAACTCAGCTAGGTTCCATAATCTTGGTATATCAGTGTCTCACAGTTGTGTTCTCATTGACTTGTGTTAGTATCTTGCTGCATTTTGTTTATTTTTATTATTGTGTGTTTTTGTGTGTTCTTGGGAGAATGTCAGAGCTTTACTTGGAGCAATGAAGAAACTTTTGGAAATTTCTTCTCTCTCTTTGTTTTTTGTGAGATACTGGCCCTCAGTAGAGTGCTATGGCCTCACAGCTCACAGCAACCACAAGTAGCTCGGACTACTGGCCCCCACATCAATGCCTGCCTATTTTTCAAGTCTTGCTGTTGCTCAGGCTGGTCTGGAACCGAGGAACTCAGGCAATCCACTTCCCTCAGCCTCCCAGAATTGTGGGATTACAGGCATGAGCTGGACAATTTTTTTTTTTTTGAGACAATGTGTGTACATAACCTTGTCAAAGGTGAGGTCTAGAACAGAGATCTTCTCAAGGAGACCACAAAGATACACCTGCAGGGTCCTCTCCACAGTGACTCAGCTCTTAGGAATATGTAGACTTAACTTCCTGAAACCTGGAAATTTCCAGTTTAGCAACTCCTGTAGTTCTGTGGGGGCTGGAATAGCATCTCCCACTTGATTCAAACTGACCAATGAGAAAGGTACTTGTGGGTTGGAACTTTTTGACTGGAGATAAAAACGGAAAGGCCAAGCCAGTGGGGGAGCACCGCCATTTTGGATTCTTCTATGACATTAGCTCCCCCAGCTAAATAAAAACCTTTTTTCCTCTTAAATAGTGTTTGGGTGCTCTTTCTCTCAACTGGACCGTGTCTTCCTGAAACAGTTTTGGTTCTCTGACTGGGAATCGAGACCACCCAAGGAGAGAACAGGCTCAGATGCACCTGGTAGTTGCCGCCAATCCTCTAGACACCCACTTGGGGGGGGGGGGGCTGATCAGCCTGGGTAGTATGAACCACTGAGCTCACCAGGGAAAGAGGCTGGCCTTCCTGTGTGGATGCCTCAACTGGGCAGAGAAAGGACCCCCCTCAGTGGATCTTCAAGGAGTCAAACACTGGGAGGAACCGACACGTAGGAACTGGTGAGAGGATCCCCAAGAAGGGTGAGGTCTAGAACAGGTCTTCTCAAGGAGACCACAAGGATACACCTGTAGGGTCCTCTCCATGGTGACTCAGCTCTTGGGAATTTGTAAACTTAACTTCCTGAAACATGGGAACTTCCACTTCTGTGAAATCCTGTAGTTCTGTGGAGGCTGGAACAGAATCTCCCACTTAATTCAAACTGGCCAATGAAGAAAGGTACCTATGGGTTGGAACCTTTTGACTAGAGATGAAAAGAGAAAGATCAAGCCAGTCGGGAAATGTGGTCATTTGGAATTCTTCTATGCCCAAAGCTCCCAGCCAATGAATAAAGCCCTTCCTCTTATAAACATGTTTGGGTGCTTTTTCTATCCGTTGGGCCTTGTCTTCCAGCAAAATTTTTGGTTCCCTGACCTGGTAGTGAGACCATCTAGGGAGAGAACAGGCTCAGATGCACCTGGTAGTTGCTACCAATCCTCTGGACACCCATGTGGAGGGCCCTGATTGGCCTGGGGGTTGTAAACTACTGAGTATGCCAGGGATGCAGTTTGGCATTCCTGTATGGATGCCTCATGTGGGCAGAGAAAGGACTCCCTGGGTGGGTCTTTAAGGAGTCAAAAATTGGGAGGAATTGCAGGAACAGGTACCTACACAGGGAGACATCTAAGGCAAGGTATGATCAATCTGGGTTTCCGTCTGATCAATCCCTGGGGTGTTTGAGATGGTGGCCTGGTAAGCCAGGGCCCAGCTCTCACATTCCCCATCCCCAGGAAACAGGAATGGGAGGGGAGGCTGAGCAGAGGGCATATGGGATGAGGCCTTGAAGAAGATAAGGCCTATGCTGATTTCATGGTACACATACAGGAAGGATAAGGTCATGCTGACCCCACTGATGTTAAAAATGTTTTTCTATCCAACTACTATTTTGCTTAACCAAGTAAGTGCAAGTGCTGTACAAGCCAGTTGTGGAGTTCTGTGGCTTGCTTGATGCGTCATCCAACCTACAAAAGCTGTGCATTAACCCTGGTCAGGGCTGCTCTCCCCTGATCTCTCTGAGACTTACAGAGACAGCCAGTCAGCTGGTTTAAATAAAGGCTCCTTATTTTCTTGCCCCATAACATGTGGAGGCCCCAGCGAGGTCCCTGGGTTTTAACCTGGGCTATGACCACTGGTTGTGGTTAGGGCATGAGAGGCAGTTTTCACCTAGGGAGCAGCCTCTGAGAATTCCTCAGTCCCAGGTGAAAAACTGACCCCACCTACCAAATTAATAAACTAAATTTGGGCACTGTAACAGAGTCATCAGGTCTGAATTCCTTACTGGTAAGTCTGTTTGTTCTGGGACACCCAGAGGCTGGAAGCAGCCATAGATTGAGATTGTCAGTAGACTTTTATTAGACTGTTCTGGTATTTGCTGTCTCTTGTTAGGCTGTTCTGGTTCTGTGTCTTTCATGTTTTGTGTTATGTATATGTCTATGTGTTAGCTTGTTTTTGTCTTGGTTTTGTGTTTTTGTATGTTCTGTGTTATGTATGAGTGAGATGGTGAAAGTGTTTGGATGTGATTCTACAGCCCTGAGGCTACAGAATCCTAATGGGCCTCTACCCGTGGTTCTACGACTTTATCATACAGCTTAGTGGTGGGCCCCCTTGGGGTGACCTGGAAAGGGATTTGTAAGTCTCCACCTATGCCAAGATAGAGTTTTCATCCCTTTGGGGACATGGGTGGGAAGGCATCTGAGTGGGGGTCAGATGTAGCTCTGTCTGACTGATTTTGTTTCTGTTGCCTCCTTTGTTCTGCCCCTGTCTCCTTTGTTCCCCATGGCAGACCTATGTCTCTTCTGTAGATTTGGATATTTACAGTGTCTCCTTGCAGATGCCTCCCAACCTTTTTACTGTAGCTGTGATCACGTTCTCCTGTGAGTCACCAATCTCTTTTATCAGGGAACTCTCCAAAAATTTCATCCTGTGGAAACTAGCCCTTTTACTTTCTTTCTCTTATGTCTCCTATGTCTCCCACTGCATTTGACATAGCTTTCTGGGTGAAAATTGGACTTTTACTTACAGTGTTGCTCTGGAATCTTATTCTGCTTGGCCAAGCACACTAAGATTGCACTTAATGGCTTCTATCTTTCCTACACGGCCCTTTTGTACTTCATTTTTTATCTTGACACTGTGGTGTAAATGACCCACCTGTGTTTGGGACTGTCTCTTTTCTGCCGATAAAGGAGTTAATACAAAGTTTGGTAGAACTGTTTTTCTATCTTTTTGCCTGCTAAAAACTGTGGTTGCTATGTTATGAATAGCCCTGAGATAAGGTACCAGCTCTCAGCAGAAGACCCAAGGTCAATTACTCATTTGGAACTAAAGAAGAAAAAAAAAAAAAGAGTAGCAGCCATTTTCCTTTCTGAATTGTCATTACTATGTCTGGCTCTTATTTTGCTGATTATCAGGCCACCTCCAGGAGGGGGGTAAGCTGTGGTCCCTCTGAGGGGAGGTGTCCCCTAGAAACATCCCAGAGCCCCTGGAGAGCCAGGAGCCCTCAGGAGACAGGCTAACGATCACTGGTAAAATTCAACTGTGAGTCCACCTCCAGAGGTAAGGCACTTCAACATCTATTTTTTTGGCTAGTGTCTGCAGACATTAGTGTAACTATTGATGGTGTGTTTGTTGTGCTTATTTGTTGTGGACTGATGCAAACATACGTAACTATTATTTGAATTCATTTGTGGTAATTTGTGTAGAGTCCTTAGGAACCTCCGAGGGAAGGCCAAAGAGACAGGAACTTTGGACAGGGACCCCGGGTTGCCAGGCTATTGGCCTCTCGGAAGCTCTTGGAGACGTGTGTCAGTAGAACCACCTGAAAGGGTGGTACTCAACTGGCAGAGATCTTACAGACCACCAAGGCTTGTACAAAAGGTCTTTATTGGCAGAGGATGCTGCAGAGCAGCACTAAGGAGGAGAGGAGAGGAAAGAGAAAGAAATATAGAAAGAGGGGGGCAAGAAAGGGGGAGAGAGGAGAGAGCTAAAAGAAAAGCACACCCTTATATGGGTTTGGTTAGGGGAGGTGACGGAATGGTAGATTAGCCAATAAAGAGTTACTGCTCTGGTGGGAAGAGCCGTTAGGGGCAGTCTATAAGTTTGAAATTTTCAGGGGTAATTGGGATAGGGAGATGAAGTAAGTTTTGCAATTACCTAACATTCCTCCCTTCTTGATATGTTAAAATCAGAGGGTTGGCCTTGGGATAGGGGCCGTTGAGTTCTTTTTTCTGTAGCTTCTTCCTGCTGAGAGGGGTATATAGTTTTAACTGGCCAACTAGAAGGTGATTATGATTTTTTTGGTTGGGAGAATGTAAGTTTTTGCTTTCAGACTGTCCTTTTTGTGGTGGCTGTTTAGAAATGGTGTTGAGGAAAGTCTTATGGCCTGCAGTAGAGTGTAGTTTATTCACGAAGAACACTTTTTTGTTGTTGTTGTAGGTTGGAGCACCAACTGAGTAGTTACCTGTTGAGACAACTTTGAGAGTTGAGTTTGAATAAAATGAGTTATGCATGGAGTTGCAGTCATTAGCCCAAGGATGATAATTATAGATGTGAAGAAGGGTAGAAGTATAACTTAGAGTGGGTTTTGAGTGAACTAAGAGGAGAAACCTGATGATTCTGTTTTATGTTTTTTTTTTTTTTTTTGGAGTTTGAGGCTTTATGGAGTGATTGACTTTGTTAGTGATGATTTTAGACTTTTTTTTTTTTTTTAGAGACAGAGTCTCACTTTATCGCCCTCGGTAGAGTGGCATCACACAGCTCACAGCAACCTGTAACTCCTGGGTTTAGGCGATTCTTTTGCCTCAGCCTCCTGAGATTTTAGACTTATTAACAAAGAAAAAATATCAACTTAAAAGGAGAGAGGTCGGAGGGTTTTTTTGGTAGGGAATGAAGGAGTAGAAGAATTATTTAGTTTAAGTGAAGTTTGAGCAAAAGTTTAGTTAAAGTAGATTTTAGGGATTTGTTAGACTTTTAAACTTTCTTTGAAGATTGAGGATGGAAAAGAATATGGAAGTGTCATGAGATACCTAAGGCTTTGGTTAAGGTTTGAAAAATGGTGGAGATGAATTTAGGTTTATTATTGGACTATGAAGAATTACAGGGGCACACTGTAAAGTGGGGAATAATGTCTTTGAATATGATAGAGGTAATCGAGACTTTGTGGGTTGGAGCATTGGTAGACTTTACAGGATGATATAAGTTGATTCAGAAACTCTGAATCTATTTGTGAGAGAGGAAAGAAAGCTCTGAGAAATTGTAGCAAAGTCTGAGAGTTGGGGTGAACCAACTGTGGAGATAGATGAGGAGGTCACGAGTGGCAGGTTGATTCATTTCTTTTTACTGTAGCAGCAATAGGAGCAGAAACAAGCAGGGGGTGAGAGGAGGTGTCAGGAAATAAGTGTTGGAGAGCAGCTGTACATGCTGCACGATTGGCTAGGTCAGGGATCCTCAAACTTTTTAAACAGGGGACCATTTCACTGTCCCTCAGACAGTTGGAGGGCTGGACTATAGTTAAAAAAAAAAACTATAAACAAATTCCTATGCACACTGCACATATCCTATTTTGAAGTAAAAAAACAAAACGGGAACAAATACAATATTTAAAATGAACAGCAAATAAAGTTAAATCAACAAACTTACCAGTATTTCAATGGGAACTATGGGCTTGCTTTTGGCTAATGAGATGGTCAATGTCCAGTTCCATATTTGTCACTGCTAATTGTAACAAGTGATGCAAGTGTGCATCAGTTAGTCTAGATCTGGTTGGAGATTTTAGATGTTTCATCCTGGAAAAAGTCTGTTCACAGACATAAGTGCTGCCATTTTTTTTTTTTTTTTTGAGACAGAACCTCAAGCTGTCGCCCTGGGTAGAGTGCCGTGGCATCACAGTTCACAGCAACTTTCAAATTCTGGGCTCTAGCGAGTCTCCTGCCTTTGCCTCCCAAGTAGCTGAGACTATAGGCGCCCACTACAACGCCCTGATACTTTTTGTTGCAGCCATCATTGTTTGGTGGGCCCAGGCTAGATTCGAACCCACCAGCTCAGGTGTATGTGGCTGGTGCCTTAGCTGCTTGAGCCACAGGCACCGAGCCAGATGGTTGCCATTTGGAATGCATAGTTCCTGAGATTAGGCTGTGTCACAGCGGGGAAAGATGCATAGAAATTAGGAAAGCTGCTTGACTTGAATGCATCTTTTAGAGAGTCACAATTCTGCAGTTCAGCCAGTTCCATTTGGTAAATTGTATCCACATTTTCAATGTCAACAGAAAATGGATTACGGAAAAGCTGTAGAGAATGGTTTAGCAGAAGTTAAAAACTTGTCACCTTCTTCACATTTATAGCCTTTCTGTTCAACATGAATTCTACTGTGTACAAAAAACTGATTACTGGCATAAAGCTTCCACACACCTTCATATTGTGATTTTTCTGTGAAATGATTTCTCTTTCATTTACTAAGGACCCAGAATCAGTTAAAACGTTTGCCATATTATTCTCATTTGTAAGATTTCTCTCCAATATGAATTTTCTTATGTGTAGTAAAGTTTGAGCTCTGTTTGAGTTCATCACACTATTCACTGTTGTAGGATTTCTCTCCAGTGTAAATTCTTATAAGCTTTGTAAGTTATGAAGTTATGAACACCAAGTAGGGTATGGCCACAATCATATGTCTAGTGTTTCCATGTTATCTCATTTTTTTTTACTGTACAGGCTGGTTTGACCCTGGGTTAAAGGGTTTGCCATACTATTCATATTTGTAACATTTCTCTCCAGAATGAATTTTTTTATGTACAGAAAGGTGTGAGTACTGGTTAAAGAATTTGCCACATTGTTGCCATTCATAGGCTTTCTCCCCAGAAGGAATCCTTTTATCTGTAGAAAGATTTGAGTAACGATTAAAGGCTTTCCCACATTCTAGATATTTATAGGGTTTTTCCCCAGAATGAATTCTCTGGTGTGCTGAGAGGGTTGAGTAATGCCTAAAGGCTTTTCCACATTCTTCACATTTGTAGGGTTTCTCCCCAGAATGAATTCTTTCATGTACAAATCGGGCTGAGTACTGGTTAAAGGCTTTCCCACATTTTTCACATTTGTAGGGTTTCTCTCCAGAATGAATTCTTTTATGTACAGAAAGGGTTGAGGAATCGTTAAAGGCTTTGCCACATTCTTCGCATTTGTAGGGTTTCTCCCCAGAATGAATTCTTTTATGTACAGAAAGGGTTGTGGACCGGTTAAAGGCTTTTCCACATTCTTCGCATTTGTAGGGTTTCTCCCCAGAATGGATTCTTTTATGTACAGAAAGGGTTGAGGAATCGTTAAAGGCTTTTCCACATTCATCACATTTGTAGGGTTTCTCTCCAGAATGGATTCTTTTATGTACAGAAAGGGTTGAGTACTGGTTAAAGGGTTTACCACATTCTTCACATTTGTAGGGTTTCTCTCCAGAATGAATTCTTTTATGTATCGAAAGGGTCGAATAATGCTTAAAGGCTTTTCCACATTCTTGACATTTGTAGTGTTTCTCTCCAGAATGAATTCTTTTATGTACAGAAAGGGTTGAGGAATCATTAAAGGCTTTGTCACATTCTTCACATTTGTTGGATTTCTCTCCAGAATGAATTCTTTTATGTACAGAAAGGTGTGAGTAGCAGTTAAAGGCTTTTCCACATTCTTCACATTTGTAGGGTTTCTCCCCAGAATGAATTCTTTTATGTACAGAAAGGTTTGAGTAACAGTTAAAGGCTTTTCCACATTCTTCACATTTGTAGGGTTTCTCCCCAGAATGAATTCTTTTATGTACAGAAAGGGTTGAGGAATAGTTAAAGGCTTTTCCACATTCTTCACATTTGTAGGGTTTCTCTCCAGAATGAATTCTTTTATGTACAGAAAGGGTTGTGGACCGGTTAAAGGCTTTTCCACACTCTTCACATCTGTAGGGTTTCTCTCCAGAATGAATTCTTTTATGTACAGAAAGTGTTGAGGAATAGTTAAAGGCTTTTCCACATTCTTCACATTTATAGGGTTTCTCTCCAGAATGAATTCTTTTATGTACAGAAAGAGTTGAAGAGCGGTTAAAGGCTTTTCCACATTCTTCACATTTGTAGGGTTTCTCCCCAGAATGAATTCTTTTATGTACAGAAAGGGCTGAGGAATCATTGCAGGCTTTTCCACATTCTTCACATTTATAGGGTTTCTCTCCAGAATGAATTCTTTTATGTACAGAA
>CAUYON010032747.1:0-27236 GCA_963573935.1 Arctocebus calabarensis
CACTTGGGCTTCTTCCATGACTTAACAATTATGAATTGGACTGCAATAAACATTCTGGACAGACTTTTAACATTTAAAATGCAACTTCTGTTTGGCAGAAGTTACATGGTCTACTTTGTTTCTGTGTTTATCTTTTATATGTTGGTCCTGCACCCACTCCAAATTTTGAACTCAAGGACAAGAGTTATGTATATATAATTTTTTCTCCCTCAGTACCTACTATGGTAATTGGCACACTATACACATCCATGAATGGACCCTAACATACATTCCTAGCTTTATAAACTACTGGCTTATTTATGTATTCCTTTGAATTTATTTCATAAGAATCCAGGGATGTCATCCTAACACTGTCTTTTCCCTTAGGTTTTCCTAAGGCTGGATTTAGTTTTTGACATAGTGTTGCCAGATACACAGCATACATCCTTCTCCCACCCAAGCTGGCACATCTTGATCCTCAGTCAAGGCATTCTTCCCCAAGAAGCCGAGTCAGTCCTAACCCTGCCCAACACAACACCCCAAGTATCCAGCTACCAACTGAATGCCATTGTCAGCTGATCTGAAACCTGTCAGGAATAATTAGTTGTCAAAAGACAGGATGAGCATTCAGTGACCTGGAATTCTGGCCCGGCTTTGCTGCTGACAACAATGAAACACATATCCTGGCACTTTGTGTGACATTTGCATGCCAAAGATAGCCAACAGCTAATTGTTTATCACCTAATGCTTAGGACTAAACTATTTTTGCCTCATTTCCTTTGTTCAAACAATAGGGAAGTTTATGTCTAATCTACTTTTAATGATTGATGTAAGTATAATAAGAAATATGAATTAACTAGGAAAAAGTTACAGATGACATACAAAGTATAGTCTCATTACATTAAAATCTCATATAGTATAGTATAGTCTCATTATGTTATGTCTAGTGATGTGGTTGACTTTCAAAAGTAATTTAGCATCTTATGATTACTACTGGGCAGGTAGAAAATGTTAATATATATTTTAAAATATCCTCTTCTCTCTTTCTGCTGGATGAATGTTATGTAGTGAAATCTGCGTCTGATAACTCTGTATCCCTGTATATGCAGGAGGCCAGTTCTGTCAAGATTATAGTATGTGTATTTATTAATTCAATTAACATTCATTGAACATTATTGCAAATGCTGGGACATGGTGGTTAACAACATAGACAAAAATTTCTTCCCTGGGAGTTTACATTCTAGACGCATATCCTTGTTCTGTTAAAAGAAAAATCTAAATCAAAGGAGTTCAGAAGATTTTTCAGATTTACCTTTACTTGCTTTCCTCCATTCTGCTTTACTATTTCAGACACAGGAGTTGGGTATTGATTTCTGAATGTCTGTTTTATCTTCAACTCATCTGTATTTTTTCCTGGCTAATATTTCTTAGTGAAATGAACTTGAGTTTATTCCCACTTATGAGTATTAACTTGCAAGGCTATTTTTGCATCTTGTTCATTTTTGTCAATTATAGTGCTGAGAATTTATAGTCTTAACGCTTTACATAACCAGCCTTCTTGAAATTTAGTGTGTCCCATTTGGGAAGAAATTTATACTTTAAATGGAAACTTTTGCTGTGCAACATGGTTTTGGAAAAGTGCCACAGGAATGTTTTTAGATTGTATAGGACTTGGCAACAAAAATAATTGGTTGAAGAATGACATTAAAAAATAATCCTTGGATTTTGACACCTTATCAAAGAAAAAGGGAATGTTATTATATCAACCTTTCTCCATGAGATGGTTTTCTTAAAGGAGACGGTATATGTTTAACTAAATAATAGCTTCTTCAATGTCTACTTTAAAAGGACATTTTATGAGTTTGGATGCTTTGGAAAGGCATGTAACAGAAAATATAGACTTCAACTGAGTTAAGAAATTTTAAACTTCAGAGGTTGGTCATGTTCTAAGCCTAGTGCCCTTCACCATGCTGCCAGGTCTTAGAGACCTGGTTTATTCCATCACTTGACACTGCCATCCTGAAGGGGCTGACTTTGCTCTCAGATTAACTCCCCTTCTGGTAGAGGGACAGTCTCAACAGTCCAGGCATCACATTCAGGTACAATATCATCAAGAGGAAGAGAAACCTTCCATTTTCCTGGCTCTTTCTTGGAAGTTAGACGAAACCCTCCTTAAAGGTTCCTAAAAGACCCCTTCTCACATGTTACTGTCTAGACTTGGTTCACATGCCCATTTTTAAACCACTCATTGAAAAGAGAATAGGAGTGGCATTATCATGATTTGCTTAGCCAAATTGAGGTCCATTCTCCACAAGTGCGCATAAGATCACTTTCTCATTAAGCACATGGCTTTGTGCAGAGAAGACACCTGAATAAAATTAGATTCTGCTAGCAAAGAAGTTGAAAAGTGAGAAAATGGATTCTAGGTAGATAACCAAAATTTCTGTGACAATCTCCAACAACAGAAAGATGTCTTCTTAAGAAATATTGCTATGTTTTATCATCTAAAATAAATGATTGCCTTTTCCACATGATGTACTTTATTAATTTGTTTCCTACAATTACATGTAGTAAACATCTTTAGAACAGGACACATGCCTGATGGTTAAATTTATATCTGTTTTAATATTTATCTGGCAGTATTTTTTTCAAGTG
Source organism: Arctocebus calabarensis (assembly GCA_963573935.1). Taxonomy (NCBI): domain Eukaryota; kingdom Metazoa; phylum Chordata; class Mammalia; order Primates; family Lorisidae; genus Arctocebus; species Arctocebus calabarensis. The sequence continues at coordinate 2,635 of CAUYON010032747.1, forward strand.
CATTTACAAGTACCTTACATATAATGACTCTTTTATTTAATTAATTTATTTATTTATTTATTTTGAGACAGAGTCTCCCTCTGTTGCCCTAGATAGAGTGCCATGTTATCATCCTCAACCTCAAACTCTTGGGCTCAAGTGATCTTCTTGCATCAGCCTCCTGAGTAGTTGGGACTGCAGGTATCTTACTATGAGACCCAGCTATTTTTTTCTATTTTTAGTAGAGATAGGGCTTTGCACTCGCTCGGGCTGGTGTCAAACTCCTGAGTTTAACCAATCCACCTGTCTCTGCCTCCCAGAATGCTTTAATTACAGACATGAGCCATTGCACCTGGCCAATGTGACTCTTAATCTCCACAACTCTTTGAAGCAGGTACTACTACTATTCTTCCCATTTTAAACATGAGTAAACTGAAATGTAGGAAGGACAAGTAAATTATCCAAGGTCTCCTGTAAGTTAATGCATCTTTAGCTATTTGCAGTAAAAAAAAATCCTCCAGGGTATCCAAATACTGCTTGGTTCCTTTACCATAAAGCTAATATTTATCAATGTCCACTAATTACAAAAACTAAGATTTTCTGAAGAGGGAAAAATTCCCTTTCAAAATTTGAATACTATCTGTCTTATCTAAAGGTAAAACTTAAATTTATCTTTAGGGCGAATTATTATTAAGACTATCAGACAAATGTCCGTTTAGCTATGTAAATTAAAAAATAAAAGATTTTTTCTTTAAAATAGAGTCTTCTGAAATAATCTAGCTTCAAGGAATTATGATATTATTATTCCATTTTATGCCCTAAACATTTCTTCAGCATCTCCTGTAGGTCAGGGACCACAGCAGGTGGTAGGGATCTGGTAGTGAACAAATAAGACATGGTTCTTGTCCCCTGGACTTTACAACCTAATGGTAGCAACAGAAAACAAGCCATAAACACTAACAGTAAACTAACTGGATCTCTCTACTATTGTCCAGGCCAGAAGTTGTAAGTCTGTGAAGATGCAATAAGAAGCCCCATATTCTAAATAAATGTATTAGTTACTTGTCCACATACAAGCAGATAGAGTTCCCCAATATGTACTCAATATATTAAGAGAAGATATGCACAACTTGGGGAGAAATACGGGGTTGAATTAATGATAAGTACATATAATACACTAAGACAATGAATCAAATGAGACAAAATGCTGATTGGAAGTTCTTCATACTAAGTTTCTAGTTGAAGAGCTGAATTCTGTAGGAGAAGCACGCCATGTAAAGTCTCTATCTGATTTTTATTCCAGACTCACAGAATCTAAGTTGGCCACCCACTCAAGAGCACATTGTCTCGATTCAGGAGTCATTTTTAGAAGGCCTTTTAAAATATTACTTGTCAAAATGCAATTAGATAAATCCTTGAAAATAATTAGTAAGGTAATTAGATAAATCCTTGAAAATAATTAGTAAGGTCACCAACAATGACAACTGACTCATATAGGGCATTTCTAAAGAAATATAACTCTCGTACTTTTAAATTAGTCCATCTTGCCAGGCTTTTGAAATGCTTGGAATTTTAAGTAAATCATCCTTAAGACTTCTTAGCAATCTTGTACAGATGGAGGGCCATATGGGTGAGTATCCTGCATGCACAAAGATGAGATCCAGATGACAAGAATGAAGAGAGGATCATTTGAAACCCATTAGAGGAGAACGTTGAAAACATCAAATACGGGGGAGGGGCAAGATGGCTGACTAGAAGCAGCTCCAGAGATAGGCTCCTGACTAAAGAGAAGGATAACCTCCAGAAAATGCCCAATTGAGCTGAAGACTGGAAGCCCAGCCGAAGGAGAGGTGATAGCTGCAGATCACCTCTGCTGAGGCAAGCTGCGACTCCAAGAAAGCAAGTTTCAGGTGCAAAATTCATCTGAAAGGAAAAGTATCCACCCCTTCCCCCAAGAAAGTTGTGGTCTTTTTTGCTTTCTGTTTCCTTTCTTTTTTTCTCTTCACTTACTCCTGCGGGTTTTCTACAGATGAACAGTGAACTGTGGACCTCTTGTCCCACCCCACTGGAGAGTGCTGTGGGAAATGGGGATTACTCCCCTGTTGTGACTCTGAACACTCTCTCCCTAGGTAGAAAATTTGAACTAGTTTTCCCAACCATTCTGAACTTTCAGTATGCCCTTCCCCCCTTACCTGATGAACCAGAAGCCTAACTCCTGCTGAGACTGTGGGAGGAGGTTCTCGAGCAGCACCTCCACTCTCTGCTAGACCAAGTTCCTCACCCAGCAAAGGATTCCCGGTGTCACACCAAGCCAACCCCGACCCAACAGCCAGCCTCAGCAAGGAACCCCAGTGTACGACCTTGCTGTGGACTGCTCCGGCTCAGCACCCAGGACCGCCCCACTCCAGGGACAGCAGCAGGCAGGACCTACCTGCCACCTTGGGCCACACAGCATCGGGACCCAGATCCACCCCACTCCAGAGGCTGCAGCCGGCAGGAGTGACGCCACCACCAGCTGTGCCTCCTCGGGTCCCAGGCCCACCTCCTGCCTACGACACCAGTGGACCTGAGAGACCCCACTGGGAGTCACACCACCTTGAGACTCAGGCATGCCCCAACCCAGAGATGCCAGCAGGCATGAGCAACCCGCCAAGGGCTGCACTTTCTCAGCACCCAGGTCCACTCCACTCCAGAGGCTGCAGTGGGCAGGAGTGACCCCACCGCAGGCCGTGCAGCCTCGGGACCCAGGCCCGCCCCATTCCAGGGGCTGCGGTGGGCGGGAGCCACCCCACCATGGGCCATGGTGCTTTGGGACCCAGGCCCACCTCCTGCCCTGGAACCTGGTGGACGTGAGAGACCCTGGTGGGAGTTGCACCATCTGGACATTCCGGCCCACCTCATCCCAGATATGCCTGCTGGTGTGAGCAGCCTGCCATGGGCCGTGCTTTCTCAGCACTCAGGCCTGTCCCACTCCAGGGGCTGTGGCGGGCGGGGAGAAACCCTGCCATGGGCCACACAGCCTCCAAACCCAGGTCCGCCCCACTCCAGCTGCAGCTGGTGGGAGCCACCCTTTCACTGGCCGTTCAGCCTCAGGACCCTGGCTCACCTCCTGCCCACAACACCGGTGGAGGTAAGAGACCCCACCAGGAGTCGTGTCACCTCGATACTCAGGCCCACCCCACTCCAAGGACTCCTGCAAAAACATGGGTCTCCGTCGCAGACCGCACTGCCAAGACCACCAGCCCACCTTGGCCAGTGATGCCCCAGCCAGGGTCTCTGGTAGCTCCACAACCCGCATGCTCCCTCCAGTGCCCTCCTGGCTTTCTCACCAGCCTCGTCCATCTGCCCAGGGACTCAGGAAGTCACCCGAACCTGTGCCTTCCCTTAAAGGCCCTCCCTACCTCTCTGCAGAGCCCTCCATCCAACCAGAGACTGCTGGGCCACCACTCTTGTTGCCAAAGCCACTGGGAGCCAGGCATTGCCAGAACTGTGGGCGCCATCCCCAGCTATGCTGTTTGACCCATGTGTGACAGGCTCCACTACAGAGCTGCTCCCACAGCCACAATTCCCTGGCTGGGGCAGCCCCAGAGGAGCTACACTGGGTCACTGCCTACAAATATCTTCTAACAATAGGATCCTCCAGGATCCAATCTTGGAGAGACACCTCCCCAACTCTAAAGACAGCCAGAGGAAATGGCAAAAAATAATCATGGGGCAGAATCAATGGAAAAACTCTGGCAATATGAATAATCAGAGTAGATCACCTCCCCCAAGGAACAACAAGGTAGATATAGCACAAGATCCCTTGCTTAAGCAAATGGCTGAGATGTCAGAAATCGAATTCAGAGTCTGGATAGCAAATAAGATCAGTGGAATGGAGGAAAAGATGGAATTAGTATTTCAAGCAGTAATCCAAAAGATGACCCAAAAGAGGTCTCAAGAATTGAACGAATTCAAAGACAAAATGAGCAAAGATTTTGACACATTATGACAAGAAGTTGCAGCCCTCAAAGATCTGAGAAACACAGTAGAATCCCTCAGCAACAGAATAGAGCAAGCAGAAGAAAGAATTTCTGACATTGAAGACAAAGCTTTCAAATGCTCCGAAACCTACAAAGAGGAAGAGAAATGGAAGGCAAAAATGGATCATTCCCTCAGACAGCTCTGGGAGAACTCAAAGAAAACCAATATTCGCCTTATAGGGATACCTGAAAATGATGAAGATGTGTGTCATAAGGCACAGAGTTTCTTCTTTATGAGATTATGAAAGAGAACTTTCCAGACATGCCAAGAGATTCTGAAACTCAGAAAGCAGACAGTTTCAGAACCCCAGCACATCTCAACCCGAATAAGTCATCCCCAGGCACTTTATAATGAAAAGTTCACTAAAGGTACAATGAAGAAGAAAATTCTGAAAGCAGCCAGACATAAGAAATTCATCACCTACAAGGGGAAGAATATTAGAATAGCTGCAGATCTCTCTGATAAAACCTTTCAAGCTAGTGGAGAATGGTCATCAACTTTCAATCTCCTAAAACAAAATAACTTTCATCCTAGGATCCTGTACTCAGCTAAATTGAGTTTTATTTATGGTGGAGAAATTAAATACTTTAATGACATCCACATGTTGAAGAAATTTTCTGTAACTAAACCAGCTCTTCAAGATATTCTCAGACCTATTCTCCATAATGACCAGCATAATCCGTCACAAAAGTAAACTCACCCAGAAACTTCTTATCAAATTCCAACTTCTACAGTGATGAAATGATTAAAAATGTCCACTGGACTTTCTAAAGATTTATCATTATTTTCTATAAATGTGAATGGTTTAAATTGTCCTCTAAAGAGGCATATGTTGGCGGACTCAATACAAAAACTCAGGCCAGATATCTGCTGCATACAAAAAAACTCATCTTACCTTAAAAGATAAATACAGACCTAAGGTGAAGGGATGGTCATCTATATTCCAGACAAATGGAAAGCAAAAAAAAAAAAAAAGAAGGTGTAGCAATCCTATTCAAAGATACAATAGGCCTTAAACCAACAAAAAAAAGGAAGGATAAGGATAGACACTTCATATTTGTTAAAGGTACTACTCAATATGATGAGGTTTCAGTTGTTAATATTTATGCACCCAACTAGAATGCGCCTCAATTTATAAGAGAAATGCTAACAGACATGAGTGACTTGATTGCCTTCACCTCCATAGTAGTTGGAGATTTTAACACCCCTTTCGCAGTGCTGGATAGATCCTCCAAAAAGAAGCTAAACAAAGAAATTTTAGATTCAAATTTAACCATCCCACATTTGGATTTAACAGGTATCTACATAACATTTCATCCCAACAAAACTGAATACACATTCTTCTCAGCAGCCCATGGAACATACTCCAAAATTGATCACATCCTAGGTCACAAGTCTAACCTCAGCAAATTTAAGAGAATAGAAATTATTCCTTGCATCTTCTCAGACCACCATGGGATAAAAGTTGAACTCAATAACAGGAATTTGCAAACTCATGCAAAAACATGGAAGCTAAATAACATTATGCTGAAGGATAGATGAGTCATAGACGAGATTAAGAAGGAAATCACCAAATTTATGGAACAAAATGACAATGAAGACACGAATTATTAGAACCTCTGGGATACTGCAAAGGCAGTCCTAAGAAGGAAATTTATAGCACTGCAAGCCTTCCTCAAGAAAACAGAAAGAGAGGAAGTTAACAACTTAATGGGACATCTTAAGCAACTGGAGAGAGAAGAACATTCTAACCCCAAACCAAGCAGAAGAAAAGAAATAACCAAAATTAGAGCAGAATTAAAGGAAATTGAAAACAAAAGAATTATACAACAGATCAATAAATCAAAGAGTTGGTTTTTTGAAAGGTCAATAAAATAGATAAATCTTTGGCTAAACCAACCAGGAAAAAGAGAAAAATCTCCAATTTCATCAATCAGAAATGGTAAAGATGAAATAATATCAGACCCCTCAGAAATTCAAAAAATCCTTAATGAAGATTACAAGAAACTTTACTCCTAGAAATATGGAAATCTGAAGGAAACTGATCAATACTTGGGAGCACACCACCTACCAAGACTTAGCCAGAACCAAGTGGAAATGTTGAACAGGCCTATATCAAGTTCTGAAATAGCATCAACTATACAAAATCTCCCTAAAAAGAAAAGCCCGGGACCAGATGGCTTCACTTCAGAATTCTACCAAACCTTTAAAGAGGAATTAGTACCTATATTACTAAACCTCTTCCAAAATATAGAAAAAGAAGGAATAATACCCAACACATTCTATGAAGCAAACATCACTTTGATCTCTAAACCAGGGAAAGACCCAACAAGAAAAGAAAATTATAGACCAATATCACTAATGAATATTGATGCAAAAATACTCAACAGGATCCTAACAAACAGAATCCAACAACACATCAAACAAATTACACACCATGACCAATTGGGTTTTATCCCAGGGTCTCAAGGCTGGTTCAATATACGCAAATCTATAAGTATAATTCAGCACATAAACAAATGAAAAAACAAAGACCATATGATTCTCTCAATTGATGTAGAAAAAGGTTTTGATAATATCCAGCATCCTTTCAAGATCAGAACACTTAAGAAAACTAGTATAGAAGGAACATTTCTTAAACTAATAGAGGCTATCTACAGCAAACCCACAGCCAATATCGTATTGAACAAATTTAAATTGAAATCATTTCCACTTAGATCAGGAACCAAGCAAGGTTGCCCATTGTCTCCACTGCTCTTTAACATTGTAATGGAAGTTTTAGCCATTGCAATTAGGGAAGAAAAGGTGATCAAGGGTATCCACATAGTATCAGAAGAGATCAAACTTTCACTCTTTGCAGACGATATGATTGTATATCTTGAAAACACCAGAGATTCTACCACACAACTTTTAGAAGTGATCAAAGAATACAGCAATGTCTCAGGCTACAAAATCAACACCCATAAATCTGTAGCCTTTATATACACCAACAATAGTCAAGCCAAAAAATCAGTCAAGGACTCTATACCTTTCACAGTAGTGCCAAAAAAGATGAAATATTTGGGATTTTACCTAACAAAGGATGTGAAAGATAGCTATAAAGAGAACTATGAGACTTTAAGAAAAGAAATAGCCGAAAATGTTAACAAATGAAAAACATACCATGCTCATGGCTGGAAAGAATCAACATTGTTAAAATGTCTATACCACCCAAAGCAATATATACTTTTAATGCAATTCCTATTAAAGCTCCATTGTCATATTTTAAAGATCTTGAAAAAATAATATTTTGTTTTATATGGAATCAGAAAAAAACCTCAAATAGCCAAGACATTACTCAGAAATAAAAACAAAGCAGGAGGAATCACTCTACCAGACCTGAGACTTTACTATAAATCGATAGGGATCAAAACAGCATGGTACTGGCACAAAAACAGAGAGGTAGATGTTTGGAACAGAATAGAGAACCAAGAGATGAAGCCAGCTACTTACCGTTCTTTGATCTTTGACAAGCCAATTAAAAACATTCAGTGGGGATAAGTCTCCCTATTTAACAAATGGTGCTGGGTGAACTGGCTAGCGACCTCTAAAGGGCTGAAACTGGACCCACACCTCTCACCATTAACTGAGATAGACTCTCACTGGATTCAAGACTTAACCTTAAGACATGAAACTATAAAAATTCTAGAAGAAAGTGCAGGGAAAACTCTTGAAAGAATTGGCTTGGGTGAATATTTTATGAGGAGGACTCCCCAGGCAATTGAAGCAGTATCTAAAGTACACTACTGGGACCTGATCAAACTAAAAAGATTCTGCACAGCCAAGAATGTAGTAAGTATAGCAAGCAGACCGTCCTCAGAACAGGAGAAAATATTTGCAAGTTATACCTCAGACAAAGGTTTAATAACCGGTATCCACAGAGAACTGAAACGTATTAGTAAAAAAAGAACAAGTGATCCCATCTCAGGGTGGGCAAAGGACTTGAAGAGAAATTTCTCTAAAGAAGGCAGGTGCACAGCCTACAGATACATGAAAAAAATGCTCACTCTCCTTAATCATTGGAGAAATGCAAATCAAAACTACTTTGAGATATCACCTAACTCCAGTAAGATTAGCCCACATAACAATCCCAAATCCCAAAACCAGAGATGTTGGCATGGATGTGGAGAAAAGGCAACACTTCTACATTGCTGGTGGAAATGCACACTAACACGTTCCTTTTGGAAGGATGTTTGGAGAATACGTAGAGATCTAAAAATAAACCTGCCATTCAACCCTATAATTCCTTTACTTGGTATATACCCTGAAGACTGAAAATCACATTATAACAAAGACATCTGTACCAGAATGTTCATTGAATCCCAATTCATAATTGCTAAATCATGGAAGAAGCCCAAGTTCCCATATACCCATGAATGGATTAATAAATTGTGGTACATGTATACCATGGAATACTATGCAGCCTGAAAGGAAGATGGAGACTTTACCTCTTTCATATTTACATGGATGGAATTGGAACATATTCGTCTTAGAAAAGTATCTCAAGAATGGAAGAAAAATTATCCAAAGTACTCAGCCCTACTATGAAGCTAATTTATAGCTTTCATATGAAAGCTATAACCCAATTATAGCATAAGAATATGGGAAAAGTGGCAAGGGAGGGAAGGAGAAGGGGGAGCATGGGTGGAGGGAGGGTCAATGGTGGGGCCACACCTATGGTGCATCTTACACGGGTTCAGACAAAACTTACTAAATGCAGAATACAAATGTCTTCATATAGTAACTAAGAAAATGACGTGATGGCTATGTCAAACAGTTTGATGAAATTGTTTCAGACGGTGTATGAAACCAGCACATTGTACCCCTTGATTGCAGTAATGTACTCAGCTATGATTCAACAATAAAAAAAAAAGAAAGAAAACATCAAACACTGTGATTGTAAGCAATGGAAATAACTGTCCTGAATTATAAAATAATGCATGAACATGAAGATGTCAAAACCTGTGTTTTCCTCACTTAGTCCTTCTCTGGACTAAAAATATTTGTATTTTCTATCAACAAGAGATCAGCTTGACTATAGAAATATAGTCTTACATTCATAATAACAAACACCCATACATGTGTGCATATTACATATATTACATACACTGCATATACGTGTATCATATTTACATGTATTTAGGTTTTAGAAGACAAATATCACTAGTAAAAGATAAAAAATGTTATATTAAAAAAAACAACAAAAAATGTTACATTATCAAACCTTTATTTCTTAATTTTCTTAACAATACCCAAAGTAGAAAATGTAAACATTTAAAAATATATTATTTTTTAAAAAGATAGCAAAAACATTCTCTGGGGAAGTGTAACCAGACTGATGTTTTATATGCCCCAATTTCCTTGTGGACTATGTACCATGGTTGGACAAGCTTGGTAAGCATCCTCTGTAGGTTGAGCATCTATAAATATATACAGCCTGTGTCAAAGAATTACCAATGTATATACTTAATTATTTTCTGTGTGCCATATACTGTCTGTCTTATCCTCACTAAATATTAAACTCTTTAAAATATAAAAATTATTTTTTATATGTCCTATGCTCTCCATTACATATACCTTGAGACTCTTTTGTATGGCATTTTCATTGCTACTGTAGAATCTGTCCATCTATACATTTATAATTGAGATGACATGTTTCTGCCATAGTTTTTCCCACAAAACTTACTGTTAGGTTTCAAGAGAAAAGTTTTCTATTTGAACTCTAAATTTTAACTTCTTAGCTGTCATAATGTGCTTGTTTTAGGAGGAGTGCTTGTTCTACCTATGTCCCCTAAAGTCTGTGAGTCTTTAGGGAATTAAATATTACATAGATTGGAGATGGTCAAAATGATACTCTTTACCTCAAATAGCTATGTTCTTCTGTAACTCAGCAGACAGGTCCAAGTTCAAATAGCCTAGCTGCAGTTAAAAAATATATACATATATACAAACATTTTTAAGAAAAATATATTATGAAGTGAGACCCTCACACCATATATAAAAATTGATCAAACAACTAAATGTAAGAACCATACAAAAACTTTCAGAAGAAAGCATAGGACAAAATTTCATGACATTGGATTTGACAATGGTTTCTTGAATATTATACCAAAAGCATAAGTAGCAAAAGTTAAAGTAAATAAATAAGGTTTATCAAAATTTATAACTTCGATCAGATGTCACTATCAATAGAAGACAAATAGGCAACCTATGAAATGCGAAGAAACATTTGCAAATCAATTTATCTGACAAGAGGTTAAAATCTGGAACATATAAAGAACTCCAGTAATTCAACACCAACAAATAACCAAATAATCCTACTAGAAAATGGGCAAAGAATCTGAATAACCATTTCCCCAAAGAAAATATATAAATGACCAGCAAGTACATAAGAAGATTTTCAGCTTCACTAGTCATTAGGGAACTATAAATCAAAACCACAGCTTATCACTGCACACCCACTAGGATATCTACTATCAAAAGAAAAAATGGAAATACAAGAGTTTGCTGGGCTGTGGAAAAATTGGAATCTTTGTGCACTGTTGTTAAGGATGTAACATAATGCAGCCATTATGAAAAACAGGGAGTTTAATGGACACAGAGTTTCAATTTTGCAGTATTAAAAGCTCTAGGGGATTGATTGCATAGCAATGTGAATATACTTTACACTACTGAACTCTACACTTAAAAATGGCTAAGAAGGTAAAATTTTATGTTGTATGCATTTTAGCATATTAAAAAAAAAACAGTGTAACGAAATGCAATAAGATATCAACAATGGAGAAATGCTTTCCAAGGGAGTGAGAATCTCTGCTTGCAAATGCTACCATACATAGGAGGCAGAGGCTATTCTAAAGAAGTGATGTGTGTGTGTGTGTGTGTAAGGGCAGCAGCAAAGAATACAGCAGAAGACTGTGGCCTCTTGGGTCATTCACACTAAGGTTGGAACCACATTAAGTACTGCTCTGTTGAGCCAAGGTCATTGTTTTGTTCTAGGGATTCTCCATGTTAAGTGGAGTCAATGATATAAATTGAACTTACATAAATATGTTTGTTAAGTGCCCAAAACATAGCCTGCAACCAAGAATATACTAATATATCATTATTGTCATGATTTTTACTTTTCTTTAAATCAAAATATGTTTTTGCTTTCAGTCAAAATTATTTTGAACTTTGAAAAATAAAGAATAATAATAATATAACAGGAGTTATAGTTGATAAATACAACTTAATGCATAAGCTATTAAAACAATAACTTATTTTTGAATCCAGAAAAAATTGGTTATCTATTAAATAACTTACTTGATGAATAAATTGGTTATGTATTAGATAACTTCCTTAAATAATAGTTTCTTCCTCTAACCAAATAAATAATGCTCATAGAAGTCTAAGTGTATAAAGTCCCACATTTACTTATACACTAAAAATACTCTACTGTTGATCAGAAATGATAAAAATTTTATATTTAGAGAGAGAATATTGAGAGTTATATAAAAAGTTATATAAAATAATAATGAAAATCTCCAAGTAGAGCTAGAAGTAAACTCTTGGTCCTATGTTAGTGACTGTCTGTAACTCCATGAACTTTCTTATCTAGTGCCATAAAACCACTTTGAGACATTAGTTATAACATTCCTATAGAATTCTAGCTTTTAAAATATTTTTATATAGCTCATTTCTAAAACATGTTATTACTGGACTGGTATTTTTATCACTTAGGAATATTAAGTGTGCATTGAGCAGACCCTGAGACAAGTTATAATTGCAGGCAGACAATGGATAATGTGTATGCAGCCTCTAGTTTGGAGGCAGACTGAGAGTTTTATTTTTTCTTTAAATGTTCAAGGTTACTCATTTCTTTATCCCTTTCTTTGATGAATATAAGAATGTGACAAAAATCAGAGTCACTTAAAGTGATTAATAAAGTATTAATTTTTCACACTGACTTTCTATTGCATATCTTATATAATGTAATACAAGATCTTTCATTTGTACACAATATAATTCACTTCAACCAAAATGTTCTGAAGAATAATCTAGATTAAGTTTGCTAAAATATCACTGGAGCTTGACTGAAGAACATATGGTTTTAGATGGCTGACAAGATACTTCGTAGGGGCTGAAATCACCACACCATTAAATCACACACTCACTGATGTGCTTGCTCATGGTTGTGTCTGTAAGCAAAAATGTAAACATCTGAAACATAAAGGTGACATTCTTAAAACACAAAACTTCTTTCACTGAGAACATACACTTTTGAAAGTTAATAACAAGGCATCTTTGATTGCTACCAGACCCCTCTGAACGGGGTTGTCAAGCCAAGCGTATTTGTTTACAGAACATAATCTAATTACCTATGCATCAGTGTGGGAGAATAGACCACGATGTGACTTGACATCAATGCATTTTTAATATTTCAAACAATCTATTTGTGTTCAGCTTTGGAGCATGTGAATGACCTAACATGTTTTGCAGAGTAGCACCAAAATCAAGATTGCCATTTCTATGACATATGTATACAAATATAAAGTGGATCCAAAAATAAAGTTACCTACTTCCTACATGGTTTTCTAAGATACTCATTATGTGTCTAAGCCCCTGAATTCAAGTATAATCTTGGCATCAGGAAGATTTATCAAGGCCAGTATAGATACTAAGTATATCATGCTTGCTTTATATATGAATTCTCAGCATTTTAATAAAGTTTCTACCTGCAGCACATTTATGTATGTAGCCCTGGGAATAGGTTGATGTTGTGAAGTTCCATTATTGGGGGAAAGAACCAAAGGCATGGCTGTAAGGTCCAGCATTTGTTTGGAGTTCGAGCAATATTGTTTTCATTATAGTGAGCTTAAATAAGCATTAGCAGCCTTTCTATCAAAGTAATTAGTCCTTATGTGAAGGGCCTATAAATAAAATTGTTATACAGTGGAATAATGGGAGCATGTAATGAAACTTGATTTCCAGCCAAACAAACATATGGACATTAACAGTATAAAAAGGAAAATGCTATATGGGTCCCGTGTTCGGATGATTGAAGTCATCCACTAACATGTGTGTCTGGATTCTGTCCATTTAGGAGCACAAGATTCTTCCAGGCAGGGGACTGCTTTTACTGTCTAGGGAGAATTGGATGCGAGATGTGGTTTCCTGTGGGATGGGAGGAAGAGGCAAAGTTTTCAACAGTTACCACGGTGTTATTCAGCACATTTTATTGATTAATGTAATGTCAGTTTCATTATGTAGGCAGTATTTGTAATTACATTAGCTATTTTCACAAAACAAGTAGCAATGCCTCTATTTTATATGAAGAGCTACCTTATGAACATCTGTATGGTTTTAGTTATCTACACCAGAAGACATGTTATTTTCATAAATTAATTTATGCTTTTGGACCATCATATATTCAAAACCTTTATTGAACCCTTAACTATTAATAAGACCTTCTCTAAATAAACAAAAGAGTATCACTTTATCTACCTCTACCAAAACAGTCTATTCATTCATACAATACCAAAAACAGTATTTTTCATATACCTCGAAGTTTTCCTGGTTTTCTATAATAGCTTAAAGTATCAGAATAATACACTAAATTATACCTGAATAACTTTTATGAACTTTTTATGAATTTTTAAATATATGATATACCAGTTGACTTGAAAACACTTTCTAGTTTTTTTGTTGTAGCACCTTAAACTATATCAGTCTATAGAAAATGCTAAATGGAAAGTAATGCTAACTGGCAATTCCCAACTATGTATTTTGATAAAAGAAAATTAATGGTTAAAACAACATAAAAAGTCAGGGAAGCACAAGTGACTATGCACATTCATTGGAATTCTTTACTTAAACATTTGAGGTTGAGAAAAAATTGAATGAGCTATTTTTCTAAATAAGTCATCAGTAAAACAAAATATGAAATATTGTACATTTCAAATTTTATTATTTAAATAGTTCATATTTTATTTGAAGTACAATTAAAAATTATGTCTTTTTTTCAAGTAACATCAAGCTATGACTCTGAACAAAACCTCAGACATTCTGTGTGGGAGAAAAAAGTAGTGGGAAGAAGTTTTCAACAGTTATCAAAGATTTTGTCAACATCTTTTATTGGATAATATGATACTAAGTTTTATAATACAGTGATAATGACTGCATATTGTATAAAAGTTATATTAGTTACCTTGTGGCTGAGTCTGGTTTGATCATGAGCTTTTCATTATTTTTACCTGTGTCTTTTTTATTCCTTCCTGCGTTCACCTATTTTATCTGCGGGGTTTGGGGCGGAGGTGGTTTGATTTCGTCTTCTTTTTTTTGGTTTTCAACTTAAACTTCTCTTCCTCCAGGAAGCTTTCTGGGACCATCAAGACTGAGGTGAGTGCCCCTGACATGCTATGCTTCCTCTTCAAGGCACCTATACCATAATTCCTTGTTTAATTTTCTCTTCACTATCCAGCTGCCAGCTCCCCAGTTTTTCTCTATTAGAGCAGAACTGCCTCATTGGCCACTTTGTACCCAGCATTTATCACAATCCCTGACACATAAAAGTTCCCTAATACATACTTACTGAATGAATGAAATCATAAGTGGCTAAAAAATGAAGGAATGGGAAACCTACAGCCCTGGCTTCTAACCTTGTCATTAATTGTATGACTTTCAGCAAATCATTGAACATATGTCTGCCTTAGTTTCAAGTTCAAACTGCATGGTGTGGGCCAATTTCCAAAAACTTTGCAGATATGCATCTTTAATCTTTCTGTGATAAGCCCTTCATAGTAGTTCTTTCTTCAGAATGCCATTTTACTTGCCTGAGATATGTTTTTCACAACTTCATAAGACATGCTAAGGGAAAATTTCTTCTAAAAACAAACTACTAGCTAATAACTCAGATACAGAGCATTTTTTTTTTTTTAGCTTCTGAGGCAACATCTTAAACAACTACAGACTCTGTATATGCTATCTGCTCTACAATACTGAGATTATTAGAGAAAATCAAATAGTAAATAATAAGATAGGGTTCTATTTTACCCATACCTGAACAAATAAAACAATATAAGCTTAATCTCACTTAAAATTGTCATTTGCCATTTTAAACATAAGCTTAATATAAAAAAAGATAATTGTACTATGAAACTTACCATATATTCTCATCAACATAATTTAGATTAGTATGTAAACATCAAGAGAAATAACTTTAATTATTATTTCTTATTTGTGTGTCTTAACCTTTCTCCTATCCTTGACTTATCAGATAATAATACTTAACATTCATTCAAGGTTTACTCTGTGTCAGGCACTGTGCCAGGAAATATATTATTATTGTTAGTTTACAAATTGGGAAATTATAAAATCTATGGGAGTTGAATATAAATATCTGAACAAAATCCAGGCCTGTAATTAACTACTGTGCTGCCTCTGCCACCTAAGTCGATTTCCAGCATCCAACATCATTCTTGGCACATAGTAGGTACTCAGCCTATGCTTGTCTAATTAATCATTTAGTAAAGGATGGACAGGTAGAAGTTCAAAAGTAGATAGGAAGATAAAAAAATGAGAAAATGTTTCAGGGAGTTGATTAAGATGGCAGTGAAATTCCTTTTATGAAAGAACTACCTTGGGATATAGACAAAGAGTTTTGTCATAGACGTGTGCTTGTGATTCACAGTGTGTGTGTTGTCTTGTGTCAGCATATATAATAGTTTAAATACAATAAGGCCTAGACTTAAAAGTGAAGTTTAGGTATATATTCTAATCTATAGCCAAACTGAATGTGACAGAATATAAACTCCTGACAAGTAGGATAATAATGGCATCTTGGCAGGTCCCCAAGTATGCTGCTAGAATACATCATGATATTTTAACTCTCCATGTTTAGACCTGGAGTAAAGTTAAGTTAGAACATTGTCCCTACAGGGATCTAATACAATAATTATAACTGAATTTGTTCAGCTTTATGTAGCCATTAGACTTTTCCTGACTCATCAGACAATAATCAATGGATTTGCACAAAGTTCATTAAGATGAAATATTTTTACCTGGGGCAAGGAAAAGTCATAATACTTCCACTTTCATTAAACTTTTTTGCACAATGACTCCAAATAGGAAAAGACAATATGATGCAGTCTGAAATGTGGAGGTCATGGTTATAAGACATATGATAAAATGTAAATTTGATTTCATAGCATCTTAGACTACAACTGTGTATTTGTGTGGTTGGGAAATAGTAACTGAAGGAAAACTTTGAAATCACTTGTGCCTTTGTACACCTTTGTGGATCTAAAAATAATGATATAAGTAAATTGGTGAATTGTGCCATAAAAACTGCTCAGAGAAATATAATTTATAAATATCTTCCTATTTAAAATACATGATTTTAAACAAGTACATAGAATTCTCAACCTTTAAAGTTGAAACCAATGCAACAAAGTGGAAGGCCGAGGGATTTTTTTTTATTTTGGGGTATTTATTGAGGGTACAAGAAACCAGGTTACACTGATTGCATTTGTTAGGTAAAGTTCCTCTTACAATTGTGCCTTGCCCCCTGTGAAGCCTAGGGTTTTAAACCATTTTAAAAGATTTTCTACAAAATGCATTAAAGTCAAATTGCATTGAATCTGGCACATCTATGACCCAAATGCTTACACTGGGGACACATGAACATCAATGAGTCTATTTGCAGGTAGACTAATTAACCCTTGGGTTTAGGGTTATTTGAAAACATTGTTAAAATATAAACAAAAATGACTAAAATTAAGGACCTAACTTTTTGCTTTCTATGATTTTAAATTATAAAATCAAATTACCCCACTCTGAATATTTTATAGGTAAATTCTCATGTTTCATTTCTTTTCAATGAAATTGCTTTCAATTAAGTAATATTTACTATATACAAAGAGAAAACTGTGAGTTGACCTCCAAGAACTGAAAAATTCGGGTGTTGTTTTAAGTTTCTAGATATTTTCAATTCTATTCTTTCTTCCTGTGCATGCAAGACTTCATTATATTCTCTTTCAGTGGAATGGGAGCACAAATCATGTACTCTAATTCTAGGCCTCATCCTTAAAATGTCTCATTTGATTTTCCACAAGATCTCCCTGTTGACATGGCTGAAAGCAAAGGTATCCATGATGGTGAAGTCAGTAGATAGAAGGGTCCTGGATTCCTGGAGTTACTTCTTGCAGTAGAACCACGTGAGAAGCCACCTGTATAGACTATGACATAAATGAGAAGTAAGACCTTATTGTATTACCTATTGAGACTGAGAGGTAGCTGTTTATAACAGCTAATTTTAGACATATATAGGAAAGCTTGCTTCAAGTAGAATTGGTAGTGAAACAAAAACCTAAATAATACAGCACTGACTTAGAATTTGGGCATGAGCGTTGCAGAAACAAAGCAAGCTGGTTAGCTAGAAATCCTTATTTCTTTAAGTTACAAATTCAAGTATATCTAGACCTCAAAGAATCAGAAATAGGACTTCTGAGCCTCATTGGCCCAATCAAACTGCTCAATTTAATAAAGTGACTGAGAGCTATCAGTGAAAGAGACCACCACTCACTATCTGAAACAAATAAAAAAAAGTTGAATTTATTGCTTACTAAGAAAGGAAGATCTGTGTTTGTAAAATAGATAGTCTATGAGATAAGCAAAGACCTGATGATCTTATATATAAGGTTTGGGGAACCATGGAATTTATAAACTGGAAGGTTTTCAGAAACAGAAGTCAGAATTGATCTTTAGCTATAAAGTGAATAAGACTGTTATAAACAAACTACCTTTCAGAAGTATATTTTGTAGTAGGGTGTTGATTGGCTACCTTTCAAAGTGTGATTACAGATGCAAAGTTGTCATTGATTACATAGAATGGGTTTAAAACTCATTCAAGTTGTTACTTCTTTCACAATGGCCAGAAAACAGTCCTTTCCTGGGGTAAGGATCAATAATTAAATTAAAAATGTAGTTTTTCTTCCCCATGGTTCAAAACAACCATAATTAATAGAGAAAAAGATTGAAGTGAGGAAACAAAATAAAGTAGACTAAAGAACTATTTCTGGAGTAAACTTATAGTATGGTCATTGATCAGCACTACTGAGATAAGAACTGACTGGGAGCAAGTAGAACAGAATATACTAAGGTTTTGAAGTAATTGTCACCAGAAAAGCCACAAATATGGACTTAAATCAAGCACAGAACGCTCATCTTTCATGACTACAAAGTTGGCATGCTACCCCATATCCACCTCCAACGAATCCAAGGACAAAAATAGACAAGCAAGAACATCCTGAAGAGCCAAACCACTGCTCATGAAGAGTCATTGATGAAGTAGTCCCTTCAGGGAACATAAGCCAGGGCTATTCAGACCACTTCTACATTCCTACATGAGTACAAAACATAGCAGTGTCGTCCATGCTGGATTTCATCACTGTTATGGAATGTGGCTCTCACTTGCTGATTTCCTAAATGGAAGATTGTTTTTATTTGAAAATATTAAGAGGGCACAAATGTTATATGGATAGATGGATAGTTTTTATAGTGGTTAAGTCAGGGTTATTAGTGATCATCAGGGTCAATCATCACCTGAAGAGTGTTTATTGTACCCATTAGGTACGTTTTTACTCCTTCTCTTCTCTCCATTCCCCCTTATTAATTTCCAGTAACTTTTACTTCCATCTGTGCCCTTGTGTGCCCATGGATTAGTGCCAGATTATTAGAGAGTACATGTGGTGTATGTTTTTCCATTCCTGCGATACTTCACTTAGGATAATGGTCTCTAGTTCTATCCAAATTTATTCAAAAGACATTAATTTATTTCTTGTATGGCTAAGTAGTACTCCATGGCATGTGAATTTGTGTGTGTGTGTATACACACCACATTTTGTTAATACACTCATGGATTGATGGGTACTTAAGTTGATTCTACTTCTTCGAGATTGTCAATTGTGCAACACTACACACTGAAGTGTAGGTGTCTTTTTAGTAAAACAACTTACTTCCCTGGGTAAATTCCCAGTAGTAAAATGTTGATTTAAATGGTAGGACTACTTTTTAGTTCTTTGAGGAAGCTCCATACTGTTTTTCATAGAGATTGTACTAATTTGCACTCCCACCAACAGAGTATAAGCATTCCTTTCTCTCTGTATCCACACCAGCATTATTGTTTTTTGACATTTTAATAATAGCCATTCTGATGAGAATGAGGTAAATGGAAGATCTTAATAATGGCTTATCCTGTCCCTGCTTCATTGTCGTATATTTGTTGAGGGCATGTAGTACCCACAAAATTGACTCCCAATGAGTCTTGCTGTAGGACTTAGTAGAGAAATTACAAGAAAGAAATTTACAAGGGACATTAAACATTTTATGGAAAACATATATTATGAATACCCTATGAATAAGTTTCAAAAAAATGCGCAGCAAAATGAACTTGTTCTAACTTATAATAACATGTCTGAACATGATCTAC
Source organism: Arctocebus calabarensis (assembly GCA_963573935.1). Lineage (NCBI taxonomy): Eukaryota > Metazoa > Chordata > Mammalia > Primates > Lorisidae > Arctocebus > Arctocebus calabarensis. The sequence continues at coordinate 22,142 of CAUYON010032747.1, forward strand.
TTTGAGGCACTAAGAATGATAAGACATCAGGATAAAAAGAGCCCCTATCAGAGCAACATAAATTCTCCTAAAATTGAAATAAGAACTGACATCAAATTTATAGTCAAGCTTGGGTAGAAGAATGGTGAAATCATTGATACTTTGTGAAGAGTTTATAGGGACAATACCACAAAGAAATCATAGTTTACAAATGAACAACTCCTTTTTAAAAGTGACATAATGATGTTGAAGATGAAGCCCTCAGTAAAAAACTATCCACGATTTGCAAGGAAAAAATTGTTCTTGTTCATGCCTTAATTTAAGAGACCACCAACTAACAGCAGAAATATTTAGGCCAACACAAGAGACATCTCAATTAATTCAGATTACACAATTCTGACTAAAAAGTTAAAGTAGGGGGAAGTTTCCACTCAATGGGTGCCAAAACCATTGCACCCAGATTAGATGCAGATAAGGGTGGAACTTTCAATGGAAATTTTCAACATGTGGGATCGAGGTACTGGAGCATTTAATTGGAGAATTAATGAAGTATGATTAATTTCTTTGATGAAACATAGCTTTACTAGTACGATCCTGAAGATAAGCCACCATCAAAGCAATGGCTACCAAGAGGTGAACGTGGTCCGGTCAAAGCAAAAATAAAAGCGCAAAGATCATAGCAACCGTTGTTTGAAAGCTCAGGGCATATTGCTTATTACTTTTCTGCTTATTATGATAGTGTTTTGAGAAAGGAAGCCAAAACTTTAGCAAAGAAGTACCCCAGGGAAAGCTTCACCAGACAGTCCTTCTTTACCATGACAATGTTCCTGCTGATACCTTTATCAAATAAGAGCAGTTTTGCAAGAGTTTAAATTGGAAATCATCATCCACTTTACAGTGCTAATTTGGCTCTTTATGATTGCTTTTTGCTTCCTAATCTTACAAAAATCTATAAAGGATACCCATTTTTCTGAGCTTAAATAATAAATAGATGTAAAATAGACTGCATTGATGTGGTTAAATTCTCAGAACTCTCAATTCTCTGGAGACAGACTAAATGGCTGGTATTCTCACTTGTAAAAGTATCTTGGTGTTGATAGAGCATTTCTTATTAATAAAAAAGGTCATTTTTAAAATGAAGCGTCTTTCAATTACATTTTTTGACATATGCTTCTGTTTTGAAGTCTCCTCATATATATTCAAGAGGAAGAGAGATACAAAAACAAAAAGTAAAGCAATAAATCAGGAAGAGCTTGAATTTGTTTAAATATAGTTTAAACTAAGTTTAGTATATTTAGTATATTTGTAAAAACAAATTAATACTGTTATAGAATTAAAATTTTTTCCCAAGAAAAGATGAATTTATTTATAACTCTTCCAACTGTGTAGAAACAGCTTATTTTGTTTTATCTTCACTAACTTAGATATTATAAATTAATTCAATGTTTGACAATTTATTAGGTAAACAATGTTATCTCATTTCATTTATTTTATTTTATTTTCTTTATTATTAAATCATAGCTGTGTACAATAGTGCAATCAAGGGGTACAATATGTTGGTTTCATATACAATCTGAACTATTTTCATCAAACTGATTAACATAGCCTTCCTGGCATTTTCTCGGTTATATGAAGACATTTGTATTCTGCATTTAGTAAGGTTCACCTGCACCCTTCTAAGATGCACCATAGGTGTGGCCCCACCAATTACCCTCCTTCTGCCCTAACCTCCTCCCTCCCCTCCCTACCCTTGCCACTTTCCCCATATTCTTGTGTATAGTTGGGTTATACCTTTCATACGACAGCTATAAATTAGCTTCATAGTAGGCCTGAGTACATTGGATACTTTTTCTTCCATTCTTGAGATACTTTGCTAAGAAAAATATGTTCCAGCTCCATCTATGTAAACATGAAAGAGGTAAAGTCTCTGTCTTTCTTTAAGGCTGTGTAATATTCCATGGGTATATATGTACCACAATTTATTAATTCATTCATGGATTGATGGGAACTTAGGTTTCTTCCTAAGAAGAAACAATTCATAACAATTATGAATTGGGCTGAAATGAACATTCTGGTACAGATGTCTTTCTTATAATGTGATTTTTGGTCTTCTGGGTATATACGTAGTGAAGGAATTATAGGATCAAACAGCAGGTCAACTTTTAGATCTCTAAGTATTCTCCAAACATCCTTCCAAAAGGAAGATATTAGTGTGCATTCCCACCAGCAGTGTAGAAGTGTTCCCTTTTCTCCGCATCCACGCCAACATCTCTGGTTTTGGGATTTTGTCATGTGGGCTAATCTTAGTGGAGTTAGGTGATATCTCAAAGTAGTTTTGATTTGCATATATCTGATGATTAAGGATGGTGAGCATTTTTTCATGTGTCTGTAGGTTGTTCACCTGTCTTCATTAGAGAAGTCTCTCTTCAAGTCTTTTGCCCATCCTGAGATGGGATCACTTGTTCTTTTCTTGCTAATACGTTTGAGTTCTCTGTGGATTCTGGTTATTAAACCTTTGTCAGAGGCATAACGTGCAAATATTTTCTCCCAATCTGAGGGCTGTCTGCTTCCTAAACTTACTATGTTCTTGGCTGTACAGAAGCTTTTTAGTTTGTTCAGGTCCCAGTAGTGTATCTTTCATACTGCTTCAATTGCCTGGGGAGTCCTCCTCATAAAATATTCACCCAAGCCGATTCCTTCAAGAGTTTTCCCTGCATTTTCTTCTAGAATTTTTATAGTTTCATGTCTTAAGTTTAAGTCTTGAATCCAGTGGGAGTCTATCTTAGTTAATGGTAAGAGGTGTGGGTACAGTTTCAGCCTTTCAGAGGTCGCTATCCAGTTCAGCCAGCACCATTTGTTAAATAGAGAGTCTTTTTCCCACTGAATGTTTTTAGTTGGCTTGTCAAAGATCAAGTAATGGTAAGTAGCTAGATTCATCTCTTGGTTCTCTATTCTGTTCCAAACAACTGCCTCTCTGTTTTTGTGCCAGTACTATGCTGTTTTGATCACTATCGATTTATAGTAGAGTCTCAGGTTTGGTAGTGTGATTCCTCCTGCTTTGTTTTTATTTCTGAGTAATGTCTTGGCTATTCAAGGTTTTTTCTGATTCCATATAAAACGAAGTATTATTTTTTCAAGATCCTTAAAATATGACAATGGAGCTTTAATAGGAATTGCATTAAAAATATATATTGCTTTGGGTAGTATAGACATTTTAACAATATTAATTCTTCCCAGCCATGAGCATGGTATGTTTTTCCATTTGTTAACATTTTCAGCTATTTCTTTTCTTAAAGTTTCATAGTTCTCTTTATAAAGATCTTTCACATCTTTTGTTAGGTAAACTCCCAAATATTTCATCTTCTTTGGTACTACTGAAAGGAATAGAGTCCTTGATTGTTTTTTCATCTTGGCTATTGTTGGTGTATATAAAGGCTACAGATTTATGGGTGTTGATTTTGTAGCCTGAGAAGCTGCTGTATTCTTTGATCGCTTCTAAAAGTTTTGTAGTAGAATCCCTGGTGTTTTCCAGATATGCAATCATGTCATCTGCAAAGAGTGAAAGTTTGACCCCTTCTGACCCTATGTGGATACCCTTGATCGCCTTTCCTTCCCTAATTTCAATGGCTAAAACTTCCACTACAATGTTGTACAGCAGAGTAGATAATGGGCAACCTTGCCTGGTTCCTGATCTAAGTGGAAATGACTTCAATTTAACTCCGTTCAATACGATATTGGCTGTGGGTTTGCTGTAGATGGCCTCTATTAGTTTAAGAAATGTCCCTTCTATACCAATTTTTTTAAGTGTTCTAATCATGAAGGGATGCTGGATATTATCAAAAGCTATTTCTGCTTCAATTGAGAGAATCATATGTTCTTTATTGTTTAAATTGTTTATGTGCTGAATTACATTTATAGATTTAGATATATTGAACCAGCCTTGAGATCCTGGGATAAAGCCCATTTGGTCATGGTGTATAATTTGTTTGATGTGTTGCTGGATTCTGTTGGCTAGGATCCTGTTGAATATTTTTGCATCAATATTCATTAGTGATATTGTTCTATAATTTTCTTTTCTTGTTGTTTTCTCTTTCCCTGGTTTAGGGATCAAGTTGATGTTTGCTTCATAGAATGTATTGGGTAGTATTCCCACTTTTTCTATATTTTGGAAGAGGTTTAGTAATATAAGTACCAGTTCCTCTTTAAAGGATTGGTAGAATTCTGACGTGAAGCCATCTGGTCCTGGGCTTTTCTTTTTAGGGAGATTTTGTACAGTTGATGCTATTTCAGAACTTGATATAGGCCTGTTCAACATTTCCACTTGGTTCTGGCTAAGTCTTGGTTGGGAGCGTGCTTTCACATATTGGTCAATTTCCTTCAGATTTTCATGTTTCTGAGAGTACAGTTTCCTGTAGTATTCATTGAGGATTTTTTGGATTTCTGAGGGGTCTGTTGTTATTTCATCTTTACCATTTTTGATTGAAAAAATTAGAGATTTTACTCTTTTTTTCCTGGTTAAGTTAGGCAAAGGTTTAACTATCTTATTGACCTTTTCAAAAACCCAACTTTTTGATTTATTGATCTGTTCTATAATTCATTTGTTTTCGATTTCTTTTAATTCTGCTTTAATTTTAGTTATTTCTTTTCTTCTGCTGGGTTTAGGGTTGGAAAGTTCTTCCCTCTCCAGTTGCTTGAGATGTCCCATTAAGTTGTTTACTTCCTCCCTTTCTGTTTTCTTGAGGAATGCTTGCAGTGATATAAATTTCCCTCTTAGGAATGCCTTTGCAGTATGACAGAGGTTCTGATAATTCGTGTTTTCATTGTCATTTTGTTCCAAAAATTTGGTAATCTCCTTCTTAATCTCATCTATGACCCAGCTATCCTTCAGCATAAGGTTATTTAGCTTCCATGTTTTTGTATGAGTTTGCAGATTCCTGTCATTGGTTGAGTTCAACTTTTATTCCATGGTGGTCCGAGAAGATGCAAGGAATAATTTCTATTCTTTTAAATTTGCTGAGGTTAGATTTGTGATCTAAGATGTGATCAATTTTGGAGTATGTTCCATGGGCTGATGAGAAGAATGTGTATTCAATTTTATTAGGATGAAATGTTCTGT
>CAUYON010032748.1:0-18621 GCA_963573935.1 Arctocebus calabarensis
GGATCAAAAATGTTTTCACATAGTAAATGAGAAAATCTCATGAATGTTATGTCAATCAGGTTGATGAAAATATCTCAGATTGTATGTGAAGCCCGCACACTGTACTCCATGATTGAATTATTGTACACAGCTATGATTCAATTAAAAAAAAAAAAAAAAGATCACATAGATGGTCCAGCTAGACCCAAACACCTAAACTCCCCAACTACACTGTTTTCTGTCCCCACCTCCTCAGGATGAGAGGACAGGAGCTTGAAGACCTTTTCTACCCGTCTGTTGGTTTAATTCTACTGACAGGGAAGAAGAGAGTGGGCCTGGGGGGGTGAAGTCCTCAGATGTAATGAAAGTGGCTCAACCACACCAGGGAAGCCACGGCTGTTGGTAGATCCAACCAGGGCCCAGAGGGTGGCGGTGAGCAGGTCCCTAGCTCAAAAGAAGGAATTAGTATTAACTACTGACAAGTAAAAATCTACTTTTTGAGATTCTATTTTGTTTAATGGAGTTAAAAAAATAGTTTTTTAACAGCTTTTGATATTTCTAATAAAAAAATCTGATGTTGTTCATTTAATTGGACTGCTATAACAATTAGTTATGGATTAAAACTAGTATGCAAGAGTTCTGAGGTTAAAGGTCACTTACAAATGAAATTTATTAGTTTTGTTCACCAGGAAGACAAATATAAAAAATGAATTCAATTAAATAGCAGCTATGGATAAAGCTAAAAAATTATCATTACCAAATAGCATCTGTAAAGCAAAGCTTTAAGATTCCATCCACAACTGACCTGACCTTGGGATTTTCTAACAGGAAATAACCAATACCCAGATCTCAAGGGTGCGGCTGAGAGTCACAGAGCTGACTGAGATTAAAGGAATAAACACTCCTCTCGGCAATGTTTGAATAGAACAACATGGAGGACACATCTCCTGGTTGGAGTGCACTTTCTCCTTACACGACCCCTGCACTGATCACTCACTGTGGACAAAGCACTAAAAGAGGGAACCCAAGGTGTGCGGGACCCTTGAGGGTCACCAGGGTAGCTAGGAGACGAGGCCCAGGAACAGAACAGGCAGGTGGACTAGGCCCAGACTGCTAATAGCAGATATTTTAGCAAAACTTAGCAAGGCTTATAAAGGATTGAATAAATGACTCTCTCCAAATTATGAGACTATGGAGGCAATGCTGAGACTACAAGACTCTCAGCCTGGAACTAAGGCACTGCTCATCAGCACCTGATCCCATCACTCATTGCTGAGCTGCAAAAGAGACAGACAAGCTGCTATTGTGAAAAGACCTAATTTCCCTGTGAAGCATCAACTATGATGGAAAGAAGAGGCTGGAAGGAATGCTGACCCTCTGCTCACTGCCCCTTGTCTTGGATCAAGACTGTACCTGTAAGTTTATCAGCTGTGCAGTTGACTTTCCTTGGAGGCACAGGGCTTGGGCAATGAATGCGTGTAAATCTTCCAGGCAAAGGGTGTCTACCTGCAAGACACAGAGGAAGGACAGTGTTAGGTGACAGCAGGACATCTTACAATTCTCACAAACTGATACTGATTGCTAATTGCGGGTGCATGGCACACACATGCACAGGCACACAGCAGTACACACAGAGGTACATACAAGCACATGTTAGCACACATGTGAACACCCAGGCACACACACGTGCATATAAGAGGTAAACAGGTACACATTCACACATAGGCACACAGGGGTACACATGCATCACTAGCACACGCAGGCACACGTGTGCATACACAGATACACACAGACACAAGTGCACACATAGACAGAGATACATAGGTTCATGTGTACAGAGAGAATAGGGGCACACACAAGTACAGATGTACATACACAGGCACACACATGGGTGCACATGAACAGGAACAGGTTGCAAGCACAGAGGCACACACATGGCGCAGCTGATCCCAGCAGCAGAGGATGTATGCTGAGGAAAGCAGGGCCTCTTCCTCACCGTTCTTGGCCTCTGGCTGTGAACTCTACACGGTGTCCTCAGCTGTGCATATAACTCACAGGCCAAGATCAACAGGGAAACCTGACTCTAGTAAAGGTACTCTCCAGCAAGGTAGACATGTCCATAATATCTGGGAATGATCAGGAGGTGCTACCCAAATCCAAGTGGAGAGCAACATGAGCCATCCTTTTGGCACCAAGTGCAGAGAGGACAGCTCGGGGGTTTCTGGTCAGGAGCACCTGTAGGCAGGCTGAGCCGGGCAAAGGCCTATCTCCCTCTACCCTGACGGGTGTCGTCAAATCCCAGTTTAAAATAAATAAGAACCCAGAGAAGCACTGCCCACTGTGGGATACACAGATCTAACAAAAGTGTGTGAGAAACCAGAGAAAGGTGCACCCAGAAGTGGTGGCTCACTCCTATAAATCCAGTGCTCTGGGAGACCCAGGTGGGAGGATTGCTTGAGCTCAGGAGTTCGAGGCCGCAGTAAGCTATGATGATGCCACTGTATTCCAGCCAGGATGACAGAGACAGACTCTGTCTTGAAATAAAGAAAGAGGGAGGGAGGCAGGGGGAAGGGGAAAAAAAAAAAAAAGGAAAAAAAGAAAAGAGGCAGACTGAGAATGGCGGGGTCTTGAAGAAGCTGTGGACAACGGAACAGCAGCTGGTGGCCACATCCACCTCTTGCCTCGCTCTGCTGATAGACCAAGACTTCCCTACTCGGCCTGCACGTCCAGCTACCCAGATAACAGCAGTGTGGTGCCACTGACTGAATAATCCCACTCAACCCACCACCTCACAAGACCTTGGGCCCTGTTCCCACACACAAGCATGTCCTGTGGCAAGAAAAGGCTTGGGGAAAAGGAAACAGAAAAACAACAAACTCACCAATAACAATTTCACTGACTTTTTCTGGACAATAAAATAGCTAATGTGTCTATTTCTGATAAAAACAACCCATTGTTAAATCAGAACAACTGTTCACTATAGACTCCTGCTTACTACATGCATACACTTGGAGACGCTGACCACTGCTGAAAACTGCTGACTTCCCTATTGACTCTGTTCTCTGCTACACAGGTGGGTCACCCTTTGTATTGATGACAGCAATTCTAATTATTTTTTGGGGAAAAAAAAAATCTCAAATGCACAATACTCATAATCAAGAAAAAAGGCCCAAATCTTAAGTGAGACCCAGCATAAGCAAGTGCTTTCTGAAACCCACATGCTCCACCTCCCTGCAGAGTGAGGGTGTGGCATGTAATCCCACATCCTACTTTAGTAACACTGGAAGAATGCTGATCTTAAAATACCAACTACAAGAGAAGAATAACTATTTTATGCCATGTTTGTTCAGTTAACCAATTTCACACTATGCCGTTTTTGTAATCAGCAAAACTAAAACAGAGGTTGCCGAGATTCTTAGAACTATACCCCAACTTTTTGGAATTTCATATAATGGATGTCATTTAGTAGTATACATTATAAAGTATGCATTATTATAAAGTATTTGTTCTACAAAGTATTTGTTCTACCTATAGATTATATGAAATATGTACTTTTTTATGATGTAAACTTATGCTTCCAGAGGATTTTCTCAGCTAAATCTTAGTAGAAGCTTTTGTTGCTGTCATTAAGTGAATGAGAATACACTTGACTCTTGAACAACACGGCCTTGAAGTGGGCTGGTCCATTTATATGCTGACTTTCTTCAACCCAAGTTGGATGGGAAATCCAGTATTCACAAGATGCGAACCCTTCTGTGCAGAGAGGACTACTCTCCAAACAGATCTGCAGGCCAGCGGCAGAGCCTGTGCGTGCACAGAGTGCAGTGCACTTGGGTTCCTGGAACCCGCTCCCCAAGGACACCAAGCGTACATGTATTTAGCTTCTCTGTAGTTTGTATACATTGAACAGTATCAATTTTTTTTTATCCCATATTGCATATCGGAATATATAATTCAGGCTTAACTATATAAAATTATAATGTTTTTATAAATTTATCTTTTCTACTTTATACATTTTGAATATTGTCTCCATGAATGATACAGTATACCTTCTTAATTTAATAGTTACTATTGATCTGTTGTTTTCTAATTTAAAAAAGTTCCAGGGTGGCGCTTGTGGCTCAAGGAGTAGGATGTTGGCCCCATAAACTCGAGGTGGCGGGTTCAAACCCAGCCCCAGCCAAAAACTGCAAAAAAAAAAAGTTCCAGTTTTAACATCTCCTTTAAAGCCATGTCACTGAGTCTACTCATGCTGACCTACACTGAAACAATTTTTATTTAAAAGCTCATTATTAATAGGAAGAAAGGAAAGTGGAAATTTTCTTCCTGATGTTTGCTTTGCTACAAGTTCACATCTACAGGGCTCTCCTGTCTGATGTGGGTTTCACAGCAGCAGGCGCTGTGAAGCTAACCAGCAGAGCCTTGCCAACCACTGACCCCACAGGCTCCACAACCAGAGGTCCTGCTAGAGAAACATGTCCACCTGGAGGTCCCAAAGCTGACACAACCGTGTCCCTGTGGCTACGCACACACAGCATTGATAATAAACCTCAGTGACTGGCTACCTACCACTTCCCACTATGGCTCAGCTTCAACCACAGACACTTGGGACATTCATAAACAATGGGCAGAAAATATTAACTGACAATACACCCATGCTAATATGTAATAGCAAAAGAAATGGGTTTTACAAATATTAAATAATTTCTGCCATCTTAATTTATACTTTGCTAAACTTCATACAAAAAAGTATTCTATTCAAAATAGTAATGCAGGCTCGGTGCCTGTTGCTCAATGGGCTAAGGCGTCAGCCACGTACACCTGAGCTGGCGGGTTCGAATCTAGCCCGGGCCCGCCAAACAACAATGACGGCTGCAACCAAAAAATGGCCAGGCATTGTGGCGGGCGCCTATAGTCCCAGCTACTTGGGAGGCGGAGGCAGGAGACTTGCTTGAGCCCAGGAATTGGAGGTTGCTATGAGCTGTGATGCCACAACACTCTACCCAGGGTGACAGCTTGAGGCTCTGTCTCAAAAAAAAAAAAGAAAGAAAAACAAACAAACAAACAAAATAGTAATGCAAAACCTAAAGTTTACACTGATGTATGTGAAACCAATAATGAAGCAATGAAATCTCTAAGAGCCCTTTAACCACATTTTTACAATATGCAAACTGGAGACCAAGCTGCAGAGTGCACAAAGCCCAGAGCATCCTCAGGAGTAGAAACAGAGTGAGGTTCCCTGGGCTGTAACTCCACAGGAAGGGTAAATTGTCTTAAAGACAACTAATAGTGCATAAATTCAGAGGTGAAGAACAAAATAACTTTCTATCTCAGGCAAAGAACATTAGCAGTTATGCTCACGCAGATCCATCATGAAGCTGACCAGACAGATGGGAGGGAGAAAGTCTGCAGGGGCAGCAGCAGCAGGTGTCTTGTCAACAGTGAGACAAAAATCACCTTCAACTGCATAACTGAGACAGGGTGTGGAGGAGACACCTCAGAGAGAAGTCTATTACTCACCCCAGGGAAACTTTCTGTTACTAAGATGTCCAAACATTACCATGGATGTAGAAAATCATTTAAAAAGGGGAATCTTTTAAATGAACTTCAAGATTTTCATATATAAACTAAGTGTTAAACAAATGGAAAAAACAGTCCACCTTGTGGAGTGACACTAAGTTGAAGGGTCTGGCGCTACGATATCAGCAGCAGCCTCAGTGTGCGGGTCCAGCTGCCTGGGACACTGACAATGATGCTGACGACAACCTCAGCAGACATTTTATCAGGCACTTTTGCAAAAATAAAATTTGTCCCTGTTGTCCAGAGTTTGACGATGCAGCCTCAGCGCTGCACCACCTCCCAGCAATGGGCCACCATCCCAACCACCACATGGGTTCTCCCTAGCGAGGAAAGTTCAGTCCAAGCTAACACAGGTTCCTCTGCTTGCCAGGGAGAGCCTCTAGTGCTCATACAAATCTAACAACGCAGGCAGATTTCTCAAGTGTATTTCATCACAGAACCTTTTTTTTATTTTTAGAGCATCTCAAAAGACTAACATTGTTCTACAGAACAGATATGGGAAAAGGACGAGCAAGGAGCAGCCCCGGGTACCCACACCACAGCCCCTCAGCAATTGAGTTACCTGGACAAACAGGTAGATGAGGAGGCAGCACAGAGCTGCCAAAGGGCTCTCCACGGCCTGTAGCTCTTCCCTGCAGGAGGACAGGTTGAAACAGGCCAGAAGTGTGTCCAAGCGCCAGGCCTGCACCTCTGGCTCCTGGTTCAGCCACAGCATTTTCAAACTAGGTGTTCCCCCTAGTTAAAAAAACAAAGTCCATGTTGCGTTATTCTGTGCAGTAGCAAATCAGAGCCACCCTGACACTCCAAGACACACACCCGGTGGAGGCCCCATTGACCTGCCCCTTTAGTTTGCTCCTTACACCCCTCAACTAATGGTTTTCAAACTTTCCTTTGCAGAGGAATCAGCTACAGAGATTGCATTAATAAAAATACATTGTCCTGGGATCTGTACGTAGGAATTCTCATTTGAGAGGTATTAAGTAGCTGGAAGTCATCAGTGGACCCCATGCTTTGAAATGCATTTCTTTAAAGCTATTGGAGATTTCTGAAACATCATTTTTAGTGTTTCATTTCTATATTTTATATAGAAGGTACCAAAAATATATAAACACATTTTAATAAAGAAAAGTCATGCTGAATAACTCTTGTAATTGCAGAAGTCAAATGTGATTTGGGTATCCAGAAATTCAGTCCTTTTCTTGCTTTAAAATGTGTATATAATTTTTTTGTACCCTCTGTATATACACTCAAATTATTAAAATCAAAAGAAAAAATTTATCTACTTAAATCACAACAAACTGTGGATGAGCTTGGACAAAGACACACAGCACTGAAGAAAAAAGGGCAATTCCAATGCCCCCACTTTCTGACAATTACAAGGTGCCCCTGTCCAGACGGGCACATCTGCCTGTGACTGGTGATGCCTCCTGTTACTTGCTGCAGCTGGGATTTTCTGATAGGCTGAGATGCTGGTAAATATACTCCAAAGCACAAGGCTGGCTGGGGTTTAAATGTCCCACAAACCCACAGACAGACACACGTGCATGCACACAGGCAGTCACATCGGCATCTCACTCAGGGCGTGTGCACACACAGGTTTTTTTCCTCTGCTCACGGAAATCTTCAAGATTGTCTAGACTAGTGGTTCTCAACCTTCCTAATGCCGCGAGCCTTTAACACAGTTCCTGTTGGTCATGACCCATAAATTGAGAACTGCTGGTCTACACTTTTTTGACCCGTGAGCATCAAGTGCCAAAATGAAAACCATCAATGGTATGAACAAGAGGAGGAGAAACAAGATACAACTACAATTGTTTATAATAACAAGGACAGAATGACTCAAATACAAATTACAGCTCCTTTTTCAACAATCATCTGAGACACGTTCCAAGTTTCTGGTCAGTCAAACATATATAGCCAAGAAATGCCAAACTCACTTATGGATGGTGAATACTTGAAAAATTCATTCAAGATAGACAAATTACCAATTAGATGTGTGTGATTAGCTTTCCACCATTTTTAAAATGAGGATATGCTCCTAAAGATGAAAATGTGACACTGAAAAAGGGAAAAAAGTCACCACAGTTTGTCTGAAAAAGAATCTCCAGTCTGGAGACAAGAGAGGCTCCTTCAATGGCCCGAGACCCACGTACACAGACTGGAGCACAGCAGGAGATGCAGGGGGAGCATCAGGGTATGTAAGCAAGTGGGGAGGGGCACAGGGGGAGCATCAGGGTATGTAAGCAAGTGGGGAGGGGCACATGCACACGCACAGCCCCAGGACCTTTATGATATGCTGAGGAGCAAAGACACACAAGCACACCCCACACGTGTGTACACACACACACACACACACACACACACACCCATCCCAGAGGTGCACACCCACAGGCCCAGGACCCTCATGATCTGAGGAGGAGCAGGCAGGAGTATATGCATACAAATGAGCTCCCTAAATAAAACAGACCATTCTTTGGCCTGGTTGGGCTGGTGTAACGTAACTGGAGGCTGGCTGGTGCCTTGGGCCATGTCTTCCCAAGGTAGAAGACAGGAGCCAGCTCTCCAGGACCTCTTCCTGAGGCCACGAGTGACATCTGGTCACCTTGCTAAGGCCCCATTCTCTCAACAACATCACAATGGTGAATGGGTTTTCAACGCATAAATTTTGGGGGTTATAAACATGTAGACCACACTAACCAGTAATGAGATTTCTTTCTCTGCTCCCTTGGCTGATCAACTTTCACTCATTCCCCTTTCTAATTTTTAAGTAACAGCTACAATTTTGTTTGCAATCCTCCTTCTTCATTTCCACTTTGTTGAAAATATCTGATTTTTTTTATTTCTGTCATTCAATAAAGCATTAAGCCATTAAGTATTATTAGAGGAAAACGTTTTTTAGAAAGAACACTAGTTACTATATTGAGAGATTTACTGAAAATGCAGCATTGATGGGATCGACCTAACTAAAATTGTCTTACAAGGGCAAGCACATCAGCTATTTGCTGTCCTTTGTCTGACTTGGGGACAACTAGCTCTAATAATGCAGCAGAACATGTAACAGATCTCCTGCCAGCAAGAGTGGAGGGCCTGGCGACAGGACCCCCAGTCCCCTGTGCACTGTCAGGAGAATGCCTGTGACAGGAAGCTGGATGATTTACTCTCTACTTTAGTCTAAAATCATTTGGTAATTCTCCTCATAGATATTGAAAAGCGTTTAAATTTTTAAATCTTGTCTTTTTGTTGTTGTTGTTGCAGTTTTGGCTGGGGCTAGGTTTGAACCTGCCATCTTTGGTATATGGGGTCGGCGCCTTACTGACTGAGCCACAGGCACCGCCCAAAATCTTGTCTTCTTATGATCATTAACATGAGTATAAACACTGGCCCGGCTGGCTCAGTGGCTCCCACCTGTAATCCCAGCACTTTGGGAGCCAAGGCAGGTGGATCACTTGAGCTCAGAAGTTCAAAATCAGCATAAGCAAGAATGAGATCCTGTCTCTAATAAAAATGGAAAAAAATTAGCTGGGTATAGTACCCATAGTCCCAGTTACTTGGGAGGCTAAGGCAGGAGGATCACTTGAGCTCAAAAGTTTGAGGTTACTATGCTATGATGCCACAGCACTCTACCCAAAGACAGAGTGAGAGTATGTCTCAAAATGCAAACAAAAAAACATGAGTATAAACAAAGAGAGTAGCCATCTAAGTCATCTGAGTAAAAATTCAAATCTTGTTCTAGTTTACTGGCTGTGGCACAGGCATCTGAACTTCCTCCCAGAGCAGAGCGCTGGTGTGTGGTCTGTGCTGCTGCTGCTCACCCTGCCTAGGTTTCCCTGAGGGTTTATTATAACATTATAACAATTCCTAGGGTTTATTATGACATTATATAGCATGGCCTTTGAAATTAACTCTTTGTACAGTTATGAATAGCCAAATATACTCTTTAATTCAAACCATAAAGAAAGGTGTAATAAACCTTGTCCTGATTATTTTGTCTTTTGAATCAAGAGTCTCACACTGTTCCCCTACTTAGCTCATAGCTCACAGCAAACTCAAACTCTTGGGCTCAAGTTTTCCTCTTGCCTCAGCCTCCCAAGTTAACTGGGATGACATGTGTCCATCACAACACCTGGCTAATTTTTTCTATTTTTAGTAGAGAGGGGGCCCTAGCTCTTGCTCAGGCTGGTCTCGAACTTCTGAACTCAAGCAATCTATCTGCCCCACCTTCCTGGAGTGCTGGGATTATAGGCGTGAGCCACCAGACCCCCAAATCCAGATTATTTTTGGAAAGATTACTGTAAGATGAAAGTTACATATACAAAAAAAGTTATCAGAAAATTATTTTGGCTATCTTTTAAAAAATAGTTCTTGCTATAAAAACAAATGTCCATGAATTTTCATTTGTTTTTGTGATAAATACTAGGTTTGAGTCTATCACTGATTGACAGAATAAGAAAATATCTATAATCACTTTTCTCAACTTCTCTCTCAACACAATTCCATTTATTTAAAAAACATTTGCAGTGCTCAAATCCATATTTGGTTAAATGACAGGCTCATGTGATAGAATGTAGTGACATCAGAGAGTTTAATGCATATGAACACAGAATAGCAAAATTTTAGAAAATATGTGTTCTCTGAAACAATAATGTAACCACTAAAAATAAACCCTGTAACTGAGCCTC
Source organism: Arctocebus calabarensis (assembly GCA_963573935.1). NCBI lineage: Eukaryota > Metazoa > Chordata > Mammalia > Primates > Lorisidae > Arctocebus > Arctocebus calabarensis. The sequence continues at coordinate 10,239 of CAUYON010032748.1, forward strand.
TTCCTTACCTGTCTGGAGCACACCACTTAGGATGGTAGGCCACTGGCCTCTGTCTGATGCTGAGATGCACAGTAAGAAAGGCTGCTCTCCAGACTGATGCCAGTTACTCTCACCATGTTGTGAGATACCACTAGGGAAATGTGACTTAACTGTTTCAGTTAACTTTCCTTTATCTCCTGTTCCCAGCTCCACAACCCATCAGGAACACACAGTCAGCAGGGGGGCAGATGAGGGCTGACAGGTCAGAATTACACTGAACAGCCACCCTGTGTCTCTTCCTTTTCGCCATCACTGTGCAGGCCCAAGGTCAATCTGCTACAAGGTCATTTCTGCCATTACTTTAGGACTTCATGAGATGGACACATTCATCCTGGGCCAAGGGTATGGATGAAAATCGGTACACAGAAAAAGATCATTCTCAAACTGATAGCGGGAGACGAGCAGCTTACTTAAATAAGCTGTACCTGGAACAGTCATCTGCAGAGGCCTGACGAGGTCTGGGTGCCGCAGCGGGTTCCCAGGGTACACAAACCACTCCTTCACGGCCGGGCAAGTGCTGGTGCCATCTGAACAAAGACAGACAGGTCAGCAATGTGTCCACAGGCTCATGTGTGACAGCCCTACTCTGCACGAGCACCGTGACCTGGGGTTCCTGCCCTCCAATTTGAGGGCAGTCCATTCATTCCAACAAGAGCTATAACTTCTAGCACAGTCTGGGTAAGTGAACAATTAAATGGAAGTAGAGTCGACCACCTCAGGGACTCCTACCACTTCTTCCCTCTTCCATCTCGCCCTCCCATTGTCCCAGAAAACATTTGTAGACAAATGCTAGAATGCGAATCCTTTCTGGTCTTGAACTCACTATTTTAAATAACTATTATGTTAGACTATTCAAAAGCTGGTAAAAACAATTTAGAACAAAGGCATTTCTGTATGTTGGATTATTAATTGCTATAAAAGTTCAATTTGACTTCAGTTCTGTTACCAGACTCAGTAAGCTTCTGTGAGCAAAGACTTGCCCACTCAGTCTGTCTGCAGCCATCACCTAAGCAGCCCCTGTTCTCCCTGCAGCCCCAGGCCTCCCTCCTCACCACATCCACATGGGGCCTCACTTGCTATAGCCCTGTGTGATTCACCATGAGATCCCTGTCCATAAGCCTGCTCCTACCTGGGCCCCATGTGCTCAGGCCCCTGGATTCCCCTGCTGCCCTTCTACCTTCAGAGTTGCTCCCTGGCAGCAGCTTCACCAGCTCCCTGCCCCTGTAATCCTGCTGGCTTCTGCCCACGGTGCTTGTGACATGGCTTTTCTTGGCTGTGAAATCCCCCAGCTTACTGCACCCCATGTGTCTAGCCTATCCTTACCAACCTCAGCCCCATCCTGGCCCTCCCTACCTGGTCTTCTCTTTCCCCCAGATGCTGCTCTCATCTCACCCATCCCTAGATGCCTGCCTTGTACCGGCTCAGAAAAGTCAAATGTCACAGAGCTCCAGGGAACAGGAGGCCTGCCTAGAGCCAGTGCACAGCTCCTCCGATGTGTGCTCAGGGTCAACTCACTGCTGCCAAGGCGAAAGCTGCCACCCCTCCCAAGACACATTGATCTTAGTGATGGTGTTTTTGATCATGAGATAAAAAAGGTTGAAAAACACTAGCTTAAGATATATGCATAATACACGTACAATTTCTAAAGGTTACATATTGTAGGCTTTGGTTATAACATTCTCAAAATGAACAAAAACAGAGATGCAGAACAGATTAACAGGGCCTCAGGGAAGAACAAAGGAATAGCATGAGGGAATCCCTTTATATATAATACGTGACATTCCTTTATATTCCTCTTTAACTTGATTGTGGCAGTAGTTACAGGAATCTTTGCATGGGATAAAACAACACGGAACTTTACACATACACACATACTCGCATTCATGCAAAAAAAGATAAAATTAATAAATTAACATTATTGCATCAATGTTTATTTCCTGATTTTGATACTGCACCACAGTTCTAGAAGATGTCATACTTGGAGGAAGTTGGGTAAAGGGTATGTGGAAATCTGTGTGTTATTTTTGCAACACCCTGTGAGTCTATAATTATTTGAAATTAAAAACTTTAAGAAAGGTAAATCTAATCATCCAAACCAGGACACAAAACAAAATACTATTACAAAAATTATTCAATTAATCAAAAAGAAGTCAGGAAAATTAGAAAATAAGGGGAAAAAAATTCAGAGCAAAGAACAAAAATGGAATATTAAAACCCAATTCTGTCAATGCATTAAATATAAATGGCCTCAGACGCTTCAATTAAAAGATAGAGATTATTATACTGAACGTGCTATTTAAAAGAAAATCCCTTCAAATGTAAAGAAATAAAATTTAAAAGTCAAGAGAAAAAAAGACATACCATACCATCACTAACACTGAGAAAACTGGAGTACATCTATAAGACAAAGCCAACTTTAGGACTAGGAATTCACCAAGAAATGAGCAATCTCATGTTAAAACCATCAATTCATTAAGAAGCATTACAATCTTCAATGTATATAAACCTAACAAAAGAGCTTCAAAATACTGTCAGTAAAAAACTAACAGAACTAAAGGAATAAACAGACAAAATCACAATAATAAGGGGAGATTTTAACACTCTCAGAAATAAACAGAGAGTCAGCAAAAGACTTGAACAAGCCTATTTTTTTTTTTTTTAAAGACTGAGTCTTAAAAGAAAAAAAAAAGATAAGTCTTTAAGCTGTCATTTTGGGTAGAGTGCTGTGGCATCATAGCTCATAGCCACCTCCAACTCTTGAGTTCAAGCGATCCTCTTGCCTCTGCTGTTTTTTTTTTTTTTTTTTCTATTTTAGTAGAGCCAGGGTCTCACTTTTACTCAGATTGGTCTTGAACTTATGAGCTCAAGCAATCTACCTGCCTCAGCCTCCCAGAGTGTTAGGATTACAGGTGTGAGCCACTGCACCCAGCCTTCAATAACCCTATTTTATTTTTTAAAATTTATTGTTGGGGATTCATTGAGGGTACAAGAAACCAGATTACAACTAATTGCATTTGTTAGGTAAAGACCCTCCTACAATCATGTCTTGCCCCCAAAAGGTGTGGCACACACCAAGACCCCACCCCCTCGTTCCTTCTCTCTCTCTGCTCTTCCTTTTCCCACCCCTCCCTTTTTTCTCTCTCTGCTCTCCCCTTCACCCACCCCTACCGTGTCATTAATTGTCCTCATATCAAAATAGAGTACACAGGATTCATGCTTCTCCATTCTTGTGATGCTTTACTAAGAATAATGTGTTCCACTTCCATCCAGGTTAATACAAAGAATGTAAAGTCTCCATCTTTTTTAATGGCTAAATAGTATTCCACAGTGTACATATACCACAGCTTGCTAATCCATTCCTGGCATTTAGGCTGTTACCACACTTTGGCGATTGTAAATTGAGCTGCAATAAACAGTCTAGTGCAAGTGTTCTTAAGATAAAAGGATTTTTTTCCTTCTGGGTAGATGCCCAGTAACGGGATTGCAGGATCAAATGAGGTCTAACCTGAGTTCTTTGAGGGTTCTCCACACTTGCTTCCAAAAAGGTTGTATTAGTTTGCAGTCTCACCAGCAGTGTAAAAGTGTTCCCCTCTCTCCACATCCAAGCCAGCATCTGCAGTTTTGAGATTTTGCGATGTGGGCTATTCTCACTGGGGTCAGGGTGGTTTTGATTTGCATTTCTCTAATAATTAGGGATGATGAGCATTTTTTCATGTTTGTTAGCCATTCGTCTGTCTTCTTTAGAGAAGGTTCTACTCATGTCTCTTGCCCATTGATATATGGGATTGCTGGCTTTTTACATGTGAATTTGAGTTCTCTATAGATCCTAGTTATCAAGCTTTTATCAAAATATGCAAATATGGGCCACGCCTGTGGCTCATTGAGTAGGGCACCGGCCCCATATACTAAAGGTGGTGGGTTTAAACCCGGCCTTGGTTGAACTGCAAAACAGAAAAATAGCCAGGCGTTGTGGCAAGCGCCTATAGTCCCAGCTACTCAGGAGGCTGAAGCAAGAGAATCAACTAAGCCCAGGAGTTGGAGGTTGCTGTGAGCTGTGTGATGCCATGGCACTCGACCGAGGGCGATAAAGTGAGACTCTGTCTCTACAAAAAAAAAAAAAAGCAAATATCCTTTCCCATTGTATAGGTTGTCAATTTGCTTTGGTTGTTGTCTCCTTAGCTGTACAGAAACTGTTCAGTTTAATTAAGTCCCATTTGTTTATTTTTGTGGTTGTTGCAATTGCCATGGCAGTCGTTTTCATGAAGTCTTTCCCCAGGCTGATATCTTCCAGTGTTTTTCTATGCTTTCTTTGAGGATTTTTATTGTTTGATGCCTTAAATTTAAGTCCTTTATCCATCTTAAATCAATTTTTATGAGTGGAGAAAGGTGTAGGTCCAGTTTCAGTTCTTTACATGTGGATATCCAGTTCTCCCAGCACCATTTACTGAACAGGGAGTCTTTTCTCCAAGGTATGTTCTTTATTGGTTTATCAAAGATTAGATGATTATAAGATGTTAGTTTCATTTCCTAGTTTTCTATTCGATTCCAAATGTCCATGTCTCTATTTTTGTGCCAGTACCATGCTGTCTTGACCACTATGGCCTTGTAGTACAGCCTAAAATCTGGTACGGTGATGCCCCCAGCTTTGTTTTTATTATTAAGAACAGCCTTAGCTATACGGGGTTTTTCTGGTTCCACACAAAACACAGAATCATTTTTTCCAAACCTTGAAAGTACGATGTTGGTATCTTAATAGAGATGGCACTGAATAGGTAGATTACTTTGGGAAGGATAGACATTTTAACAATGTTGATTCTTTCTAGCCATGAGCATGGTATGTTCTTCCATTTGTTAATATCCTCTGCTATTTCCTTTCTTAGGATTTCAAAATTTCCTTTATAGAGGTTCTTTACCTCCTTTGTTAGGTACATTCCTAGGTATTTCATTTTCTTTGAAACTACTGTGATGGGGATTGTGTCCTTAATTAGCCTCTCATCTTGACTGTTACTAGCATATACAAAGGCTACTGACTTGTGGACATTGATTTTATATCCTGAGACATTACTGTATTTTTTGATGACTTCCAGGAGTCTTGGGGGTTGAGGATCCTATGATCTTTGTTTTTGCTTCTGTTAATATGGTGGATAACATTTATAAACTTGTGTATGTTAAACCAGCCTTGCATCCCTGGGATGAAACCTACTTGACCATGATGTATGACTTTTTTGATGATAATTTACAATCTATTGGCTAGGATTTTACTGATAATTTTTGCATCTATATTCATTAGTGAAAGTGGTCTGAAATTCTCCTTTTTAGTTGGGCCTTTTCCTGGTTTTGGTATCAGGGTGATGTTTGCTTTGTTGAACATGTTGGGGAAGATTCCTTCCTCCTCAATTTTTTGGAATAATTTCTGCAGTACGGGAATAAAACCTTACTTGAAGGTTTGATGGAATTCTGGCGTGAAGCCATCCAGACCAGGGCATTTTTTGGTTGGAAGATTTTTTTAATGTTTCTGTAATCTCAGTGCTTAAAATTTATTTGTTCAGGAGCTCTATTTCTTCCTGGCTAAGTCTAGGGAGAGGGTGTGATTCCAAATATTGATCTAATTCCTTTACATTGTCAAATTTGGGGGCATAGAGTTTTTGGTAGTATTCAGAGATGATCTCTTGTATCTCTGTGGCATCAGTTGTAATTTCCCCTTTATCATTTCTGACTGAGGTTACTAGAGATTTTACTTTTCTATTTCTGATTAGTCTGGCCAAAGGTTTATCTATTTTATTTATTTTTTCAAAAAACCAACTCTCTGTTTCATTAATTTTCTGAATGATTCTTTTGTTTTCAATTTCATTGATCTGATTTAATTTTGGATATTTCTTTTCTTCTGCTGAGTTTAGGTGGAGATTGTTCTTCTTTTTCCAATGCCATAAGATGGCTTGTGAGTTTGTTGATGCACTCTTTCTGTTTTTCGAATGTAGGCATCTAAAGTGATTAAGGTTTCCTCTCAAAATTGCTTTTGTGGGCAGCGCCTGTGGCTCAAAGGAGTAGGGCACTGACCCCACACGCCGGAGGTAGCAGGTTCAAACCCTGGCCCCAGCCAAACCTGCAAAAAAATCAAACAAACAAAAAACAACTGCTCTTGCAGTATCCCACAGGTTTTGGTAGCTTGTGTCTTCATTGTTGCTATGCTTAAGGAAGTTAATGATTTCCTACTTTTTTTCTTCCTGCACCCAACTGTCAGTCAACAGAAGGTTGTTTAATTTCCACGTGTTTGTGTGGGGTTGAACGTTTTTTGTTGGAGTTGAGCTCCACCTTTAGTGCCTGTGGTCTGAGAAGATACAAGGTAAATTTCAATTATTTCGATTCTGTTGAGGTTTGTTTTGTGTCTTAGGATATCATCAATTTTGGAGAATGTTCCATGGGGCAATGAGAAGAATGTATATTCTTTATCTTTGGGATGGAGTGTTCTATATGCGTCTATTAAGCACAGTTGTTCTAGGGTCTCGTTTAAGTCCCTTATATCTTTAATTTCTGCTTGGGTGAGGATCTGTCCAGCTCTGTAAGAGAAGTTTTAAAGTCCCCTGTTATTATGGTAATATAGGATATCATATTTCTCATACTAATTAAGGTCTGTTTCAAAAATCTGGGAGCATTAAATTGGCTGCATAAATATTTAGAATTGAAACGTCTTGTATTTTTCCCTTGACCAATATAAAGTGACCATTTTTGTCTCTTTTGACTTTAGTTGCTTTAAATCCACATGTATCTGAAAATAAGATTGCAACTCGTCTTTTCTTCTGAATTCCATTTGCCTGAAAAATTGTCTTCCAACCCTTAACTCAGAGTTTTATTATTATTTTTTTAATTTTTATTAAGTCATAATTGTGTACATTGGTGCAATCATGGGGCACAATGACTTTATATACAATCTGAAATATTTTCATTGAACTATTTAACATAAACACTATATGAAGACATTTATATTCTACATTTAGTAATTTTCACTTGTACCCTTGTAAGATGCACCGTAAGTGTGATCCCACCAATCACCCTCCCTCCACCTATCCTCCCCCCTCCCCTCCCTTGCCCCTTTCCCCATTTCTTGTGCTATAACTGGGTTTTAGCCTTCATATGAAAGCTATAGATTAGCTTCATAGTAGGGCTGAGTCCATTGCTTAGTTTTATCTTTTGCATCAGTATGGAAGTTAAGTTCTGTCCTTTAATTCTGAGTTCTTACTTTGCTGTTGATCCATTGTGATGGTCAGTGTGTAGAACAGGTTGAAGTATTTCTTGTAGAGCTGGTCCTGTTGTGGCGAATTTCCTCAATGTTTGTATTATCAGTAAATAATTTGATTTCTCTGTCAATTTTAAAACTTAGCTTAGCAGGATACAGAATTCTGGGCTGGAGATTGTTCTGTTTAAGTAGATTAAAGGTAGATGACCATTATCTTCTTGCTTGGAAAGTTTCATTAGAGAAGTCTGCAGTCACCCTGATGGATTTGCCCCTGAAGGAACTGGCACTTACTCCTGGCAGCTTGAAGAATCTTTTCTTTTGTCTTGACTTTGGATAGGTTTATCACAATGTGTCTTGGAGAAGCTCAATTAGAGTTGAGGCGACCTAGGGTCCGATATCCCTCTGAAAGGAGTGTGTGAGACTCTTTTGTGGTATTTGGGAAATTTTCATTGATAATATTCTCTAGTATGGCTTCCATTCCCCTGGGGCATTCTTCTTCCCCTTCTGGGATACCTATAACTTGTATGTTTGAATGCTTCATAAAGTCCCATAATTCTGTCAGTGAATGTTCTGCTTTCCCTCTCTTCTTTTCTGCCTCTTTAACTATCTGAGTTATATCAAGAGCTTTGTCCTCTACCTCCAAAATTCTTTCTTCTGAATGGTCTAATTTGTTGTTAATACTTTCTATTGCATCTTTAAGTTCCCTAACTGACTGCTTTAGTTCCTTCAGCTCTGCTATATCCTTTCTATATTCTTCATATCATTTATCTCTTATTTGGTTCTGTTTTTGGATTTCCTTTTGGTTATTTTCCACTTTATCAGCAGTTTCCTTCATTGTTTTCATCATCTGTATTCTAAATTCCTTTTCTGTCATTTCTAACATTTCTTTATAGGTGGAATCCTGTGCAGTAGCTACCTCACCATCCCTTGGAGGGGGGTGCTCTGGACTGGTTTTTCGTGATGCCAGGAATTTTCTGCTGATTCTTCCTCATGAGTGATTTCTTTTATCTGTTTCCTTGCCCTAATTTTCCTTTCACTTCCTCTTGATCTTTAAGTTGCCATGCCTCTGGACTAGGATTTCAGTAAGTCCAGTTCTCCACTGTTTTTGTA